>JAGVVM010005866.1:0-35217 GCA_019149425.1 Psidium friedrichsthalianum
AATCCTTTTTTGGGGGTGAAAAGTTCAGATTTCTTGCAGATTTGTCCCTTTTCCACGCATTGCCAAATGATCTTATTTTTACGGATCGGTAACATAAATAAACACTAAAACGCCATTGGCGACTTCGGACTTGATGAATGGTTTTTTACCTTTCATTTTTTTTTCTCTACCCTTTTTTGTGGACATGACTAAAAACCATGACCCAGAATTAGTCCTCGCAAACCCCATAGAACTATCATTTCCAATGTGTTAACGCTAGTCGACTAGTGGCAGTGAAAAAGCCATTGCGACAAGGTTATGTGATTTTGCCAAACACCCTCCCCCCCCCCCCCCCCTCCCTTTTGCTTATTTCCTTTTATCTCTTTTTTCTTTTTCAAATTTTGCACCCAATTATGAAGAAGGAAAAAAAAAAAAATAAATAGCTCGACATCAAAGGTGACTCGACCCAATAACTTGGTACATTTGCCCATTTGGTTCTTTTGATAAGGGAAATAGGGTTTTGTTATCCAACTCGATAGTAGACTCCAAGATCTTTAGAGATGCTCTTCAAAGAATATCCAATATACAATCAAAAGTAACAACCCAGGCCCTTGATTCATGTTATAAATATCGGTTTTGATTTTAAATTTTGAAAAAAGATAGTGTGTTATATACACTTGCTTTAGGAGTGACCAATTTTAGGGTGGGTTTGTTTCTTCTAATTCCCTACAGGTGGGGTTTGGCCAACCATTTATAGAAATTAAAAATAATTACTAATACCCCACGGTTGCTTAGAATAAAAATAAAAAATAAATTAAGAAATCTTTACCTGGTTTTCGTCGATTTGGGACTTCTGTGGTGGAACTAGGGAAATCGGGACTCAGTCCCCTCTGGGCACCACCCCAGCACTTGATCGGTTCCGTTTAGTCTAGTATGTTTCCCAAGTTTTGGGGGACTAGGATCTGATGACAACCCTTCTCTAAATTATTTACTAATGATTGTTTAAAGAACTTAAAAGGGCATACATCCCCCCCATCCCCCGAAGAATTCCACTTTAAGTTTTCAAATCTCCAAATCTTTGGGGGAAAAGTCTTGAGCAAAAAGTTTAAGGGCGGTAACTTCCTTTTATAGGAAGGACTTCTATACTAGAAAGGTTTGGCTCCCTTGTGGTGGTGCCAAACGTTGGTACTTGTGGTTTTTAACAGATAAATACACTAATTTACAATATTAATTGTAATCATTAAATTTTTTAGTTACTTGGGAACCGCAATTACCCGAAGCCATCCAAGGGCGATCGACTCACACCACCGTTCCCAGGGAATTCGCATCCCAACCCCCTCCCTGTCTAGCTCAAACCCTTCCTCCCCCCCCCACATCCAAACACCAAGACAAAACCCACTACTCGATAGGAATATAAATAATAAAAAAAGTTAAAAATCAAAAGAAACACACAGAGAATTTATTATCGAAGTGCACTCAAACCCTGGGGGCTATGGTTTCTCGTAAGGGACACTCTAATAATATCCACTAATTTCGAGAAAGTTGGATAAGTTATCAATGATGATCGTATTACAACAATTGGGGACACAAAGAGGATGGAAGAACACTTCATAAGCCGTCAAAACCTTTCTTTTTCTTTCTATTTTTCTTCTCTTATTTCGCTACGGCACATCTTTTTAGCTATTGGACGGCTACTTACCTCTTGTATCTCTTATAATAAGAGAAATAGCTTTTAACCACGAAATCAAAGAGGAAGATAAAGATTAAAACAAATACACACCCTCTCCCCCCCCCCCCCCCCCTCTCTCCCCCCCCCCCCCCCCCCCTCCCCCCCTCCTTTCCCCCCCCTACACCCCCATGTTACCCTTCCCCCCCTTCCCCTCCCAACCCCTTTGGGCTTACAATGCAGAACAATCTCATACTTGGAATATAAATACTCCCCCTACCTTTGACTCCCCACCAAGCCGCAACTTGCAATCTCATCACCTTCAAAAAATTGACTCTAATTGAAACTTGTGCTTCTGCCAAATACTCCCTTATCAATTAACATGGAGTAATTACCAATTAGAGTAGTATAAAACATTATGATTCTCGGTCTATACGTAGTAAAAAACAAGGTCAGTTGAATTCTTTTTGAGCTATTCAATAGCCTATAACTTTAACTCATAATCTTTAGTATTGACTTTGACTGAGTGACCCAATGCTCTTGATATATCTAGTCCTTGAGTATAAGCTACCTTGTTTTGGCTAAGTTGCACTTGCACTTTGACTATACACTCCACAGTGGGTGCTCCAATGGTGGCTTTGATGAGCCTCTATATAACATTTTGTAACTAAATGATTTCCTTAAGGGGCTCTTATGATTGCAGACTCTGCTTCTATCATCGATAGAGCCACTACTTTCTGTAGTTGAGATACCCAACTTACAATTGTATCTGCAACTATAAAGATATATCCGGTGGTACTTTCACACTATCTCGATCACCTGAGTAATCTGCATCAACATAACCCTGCAACTCTAGTGATATACCTCCATAACAAAAAGAGTAATTTGATGCACATGCTAGATATCTCAATATTTATTTTATCGCATTCCAATGCTATCCACCCAGGTTCTGCAAACATTGACTGACAACTGCCACTGCATGTGTAATCTTTGGTCTCGTGTTCACCATGGCATACATTAAGCTTCCCACTACTAATGCATACAGAGCTACAACCATCACATCTTTCAAAGTCTGAGTACTCCGACACATACCATTGAAAAGTATGAAGTAACTCGCTAGAGGAGTCGCGATTTTGCTTTATCAATGTTAAATCTTTTTAACATCTTGTTCACGTAGTCTTTCTGTGACAATCATAATTTCTTATTTTTCCCGTCTCTAAAGATTTTTATGCATAAAATTTTCTTGGTCTCTCCTAAGTCTTTCATAGAAAACTGCGATGCTAACATCTTCCTTACTTCTGCAATTCTCTTCCTATTAGAACTAACTACTAGCATGTCATCAACATATAAAGAGAGATACACAACATCATCATCGCTATACTTGCGAAAATAAATAAAATGATCAGCCTCACACCATGTGTTCTTTTTCTCTGACTTATAAACCTCTAGGTTGCGCTATGTATAATTCTTCATCTAGATCACCATGCAAAAACGTTGTTTTTACATCTAACTGCTTGAGATGAAGATCCTCCACTGCAACTATACTCAACAAAATTCTAATTGATGTCATTTTCATTATTGGTGAAAATATCTTGGAGTAGTCGATCCCTTCCTTTTGAGAAAAGCCTTTTACTACAAGTCTCACCTTGTATCTGATATTATCACCAGCTTCATTTTTGATCTTGTACACCTACTTGTTTAACGAGGATTTTTTATCAGTGGGGAACTTGGCCAACTCCTTCGTTCTAAAGTAATGAGCTCATCTCATCTTTCATAGCACGCTCCCACTACATGTGAGATGTGTCTTTCTTTGCCTCTTCATAAGTCTTAGGTTCTCTCGAATCTATATATAAGACAATCGATGGATCAAAAATTACTTTTGATTTTCTCAAACGTATAGAACTCCTCGAAATAAATACTTCTGTAATGATCCGAACCTTCACCTGCTTAAGAATGGATTAATTACGAATTGATGACGAAGCAATGAGGTAGCACATTATACTTGAATTAGGTCCCGATTGGGCCAAATACATGAGAAATTTAAGACCAGACAAGGAAGATAGAGATGTGCTAGTATGTGGGGGGGCCATGTGTGGAGAGGGATACGTGTCAAGCGAGGAAGACACATGGCAACACATGCATGACACGTGGCAGACACATTACGCACATGAGGGACACGTGTAAATCTCTCGAAGCTGACTGGCCATCAGTTTCCCCTATATAAATCTCTAGCGTCAGTTCATTTCGCCATATGATCGTCAGAACACGCCATTACTCTACCATTATCCATGCCCATTGCCATCGTTACACCCTCAGCCTGTCACCCTTTGTCTCGAGCTAATCCATTATCGTCATCGTTCCAAAATCAAGGCAAGTGATTTTCTAACTTTTATTGGATTGATGTTAGAATCATACATCAACGGTTGATAGTATACTCATTTTCCTGAAATCCTATTTGATTCATATTCATGAAATCTCGCATGTTATGCATGATCATTGCATTGAATTTCTAAAAGTTCTGCCGAAAGAAAAGCTAAGGGCGGTAAATTTCATTTTGTGTGTATATCATGGCATTTCATTTTGTTATATTGTTGTCAATGATATCCACGGAGCCGGTATTGAATTTGGGATGTCTTCGATGGGCTTTTAATTAGAGAATATCAATGCGCTTCATGTGAATTGGGATGACAATGCTTGTGGAATTATGGAGTTCAGGATGCCTTCGATGATTGTTTTATCAGAGAATGCACATGCATTTCGTACGAACTAAGATGATATAGCCTGGAGCCAATATGGAATTCGGGATGCCTTCGATGATTGTTTTATCAAAAAATGCCCATGTGCTTTGTGCGAACTGGGATGCCTCTGAAGAAGAGATGCCATAAAATCATTCATCCGTGAAAATGGTCAGTTTATGAGCCGGCATTGCATTACATACTAAATTGACGAGATCAAAAGAGATCTCATGCACATATCATCTCTTGCATGCATCAAAGCTATAAATTATTTATGTTGTGTTCTAATTTCAATGCTTTCATTTTATTGGGTTAGATGTTTATTCGCGGAGCCTTGAGCCCACCCTCGTTGATTAACCATTTTTCAAATTATTTTAGCTAGCTAGTGATGCTAGTGGCTAGGAATAACCATGGATATTGGTGATGAAGAGGAAACTCGCTAAGAGTGTTGATAGACCGAGAGTAGTTATCATGTCTTGTGATTCTCCTAGAATATTTTGAACTTTTGTAAAAAACTAGCTAAAAGATATATGCATATATACATGAATACAATATTTGTGAGCATGTTGTTTGGGATCAATGTGAAATCTCAGGTTAATGAAACTCATAAAGGCCATACCCGCTTTTATAGGCATGCCTGCCATTTGGTGTTTGAAGTTTTTATCATGTACTTATTTTGTATGGTCATTTTGATTGTTTTACTTAATCTTCCGCATGCGCCATCTATATAATGAAATAGTAAAGCAAGATCGCATGAGTAGTAAGCCTTAAGGTGTGGCGGACTGGGACGTTACAACTTCAAGGTCGTTACTTGGTTCCGAATCACCATATTCCTCTTGAACTGCATGCTCATAATAATGTATTCATCTTGAATCTCCCCTTCAGGTGCACTCTGATCTGCTAGAATTATCCTCACATGAATTGTGTCCAACTCAATATATTCTGGTTCTACTGTCGTCTCATGTTTTGTTTGACAATCTTTGTATATCTTTTCTTCATGTAACACTACATTCCGATTACGGATAACTTTGTTATTCTCATAATCCCAAGGCCTATGTCCATATTCATCGCTGTCATATCCAATTAAGACGCACTTTTGGGATTTAACATCAATCTTCTTGTCCTCTTTGTCAATCAAAGTAAATGCAATACAACCAAAAAATTTTAGACATGAATAATTGACCTTTTTACCTGACCACTACTCTTGAGGCATTTCTCCATTTAACACACTAGATAGACTCCTATTAATCAAATATACAGCCAGATCAACTGTAGTAGCCCATAAGTATAGTGGGAGACTCGCATGTAGTCTCGTGCATCTTGTACGCTCCAAAATAGTCATGTTCATCCTCTCAATTACATTATTCTCTTGCAGAGTTCTAGGAATAATCTATAACCGATGTATGTCTTCCCGGCTTAAATATTCTACAAATTATTTGCTCGTGTATTCACTATCATTATCAGACTTCAGAGTTTTAATCTGATAACTTATATTTTTTTTTTCTACCACAATCTTCCATATCTTGAACACTTTGAATACTTCTGATTTTTCTTTAAGAGTATAGACCTAAGTCTTTCTTGTTGCATCATCAATGAAAGTGATAACATATCTCCTATCACCATAAGAGAGCTCCTAAGCCAGTCCCCACACATTAGTATGGATCAAGTCTAGCTTTTAGACTTTGTTCCATCTTCCATTCAATTGAAAACTAACCGCTTTTTATTTTCCATAAATGCAACTCTTATAGAAATCTAACTCAATTTTTTGCAAATCTAGAAGCAATTTTCTTGATCGTGACTGCTTTACATCCTTTTTACCAAGATGTCGCAAACGATAATGCCAAATAGTAGACAAATTACATGTAGCCACTGTAGTTGCAACCATATCACTAATATTATCTCCCCAAAAAAAGTAAAATGTATCCATATGCTTTCCTTTTGCTACTACTCTTGTCCCTGAGGTTATCTTCCACTCTTTGCATCAAAAAATTGTTATTATGCTTTTTTGATCAAGTTTACTAATTAAAATTAGATTTTTTTTCTACTCGAGAATATACCTGGTTTCATGCAAAATTAGACATCCTCCACTTGAGATGTTCACAATCACAGTTCCTTTTTTGACAATCGAATACATGTGGCCGTTTCCCACAACCACTTGTCCAAAATCTCCATTGGCATAATCAGTAAATATATATTTTTGCAAGGTGCAATGAAAAGAAGCGCTAGAATAATAATAATAATAATAATAAAACCACTTATCTATTGTCAAGTCAAACTCTATAGATAAACACAAGTTCTCTAGCAAATGTTCATTGCTAACCACATTAGTTCCTTGATTCTCATCTTGCTATTTCTTTTTGTAGGCTTCACACTGAAATCTATGGTGTCCCGTCTGGTGACAAAACCAGCACTTGTCTTTTGCAACCTCTCTTCCCTTTTGATTATGACCTACCACGTTTGCTGAATTTTTCTTTGCTTTTACTTCTCCCACGGTTCTCTAAGCTGGTGCCATCGAAGATGCAGATGCCGAAAACTTATCTCTACCTAAGACTTTCCTTCACATCTCTTCATCCATGATGCTACTTACAACATCATCTAGAGTCAAATCATCCCTCATGGTGTTCGAAACTCCCTGCATTGCGATGTTGTAGCTTTCTGGAAGGGAACATAAAAATAGTAAAGTTTGCAGCTTCATATCCTAATTTATGCCTACGAATTCAACCTGATCTGTAACCTGCGTGAAACTATTAATATGCTATGCAATAGATCCTCTGCCAGATAACTTCATATTAACCAATTTCCTTCAGCAAAAATATTTGATTTGTTATGGATGATTTCTCATAAATATTCATTAGAATATCCATGGTTACTTTTGCAGTATTTGCTTTCGCGATGTGGTGCCACGCTTTTTTCATCATCCCTAGATGAATCACACCTAATGCCTTTTGATCAAGAATTTTCCATCACGATTCTGGTGTCAAATCCACTTCCGTAAGTTCGGGTTTTCAACCCTCGAGTGATGCATAGAGATCTTTTTGATAAAGACAATCCTCTATTTGGAGTTTCCATCATCCGAAATCCTGCCCATCGATTTATCTTTTGCCATACCGTTTGCTTTCAATCAAACGTCACCGAAAAATCTGGATGTTCTTGATTATCTAACCTAGGCTTTGATATTAGTTGTTAGGAATTGTGCACAAATTCTAAAAAAAAATAATTCAAGCAAACAACCTACACTAGCAAAATATAATAATAAAAAGAACATAATCAAAAGAATATGCCAAGGAATTTGTTATCGAAGTTTACTCAAACTTGAGTTATGTCTCCATGCAAAGGCACTGTATGATCCACCAGTTTTCGAGAAAGTCGAAATATAATTGATGATCTTTTCACAAGATCATGGCACAAAAAGATTGAGAATGCTCATAAAGCCATCACGACCTCTCTCTTTTTTTCATCTCTATTCGTCACTTTGCACTTCTTTTTATGCTATTGACAGCTATTACCTCCGCATCTTTAATATAAGAGGTATAGCTTTTGACCTAGAAACAAAAAGAAGATAAAAGACAAAAAAAAATCCTTACTAATAATTTTGGCTTCACATACCAACAATAACTTCATTCTAAAGGAAAAACTTCACATTTTAACAGATTGGCTAATTTTGAGTCAAATATTTGATCTGGTGATTTTTGGAGCTTCCAAATCATTTAATTCACTTATAATCATGTTTGATTTTGTTAGTATTTGGACAAGTTCATAGCACAAGCTGAGGACCACAAAATACCCCCAAAAAAAATTGTGAAAACAAATCGCCGGCTTTAACTCTAGTCTCAAAGTTGCCCTCCTTAGTTCTCCGTAAAATAAATCACCATTAGTTATCCCTAATTTCCTTGTTTTTCTCATATCAAAGAATAGTTTCGTTTAATACTTTTCCATGTCACTTTGCTAATGTGGAAATATCACGTCAAACAACTAATGATATTTTTTGACGGAGGATTAATGGGGTTAAGATTTAAGATTTGAGATTAGATTGTGAATTTGACACAAAAAGTTCGGGGCAGAACTAAGACTAGAGTTAAAGTTTGGGATATTACAGGGAATTAGGCCCAACACAAAAGTGAACCTTAGACCACATTGATGATAGTTCAGAAAGAAAAATAAGATTAATGCAGTGAAGAAAAAGGTAAGCAGGACTAAGCTTACCATTATGACGATATCCGAGAGAGATTTTGGGGTCGGGTACGACTATATAATATAAAACTTCATAAAGCGATTCATCCTACGAATTATTGTTGTTTTGAAAGCTTATTGCTGTCGTCTTTAATGTGGCCAACCCTACTAAAGTAATGTCCAATTTTTGCCGATGGTCATAGTTTACATCGTAAAGCACTTTTACTCCTCCAATGCTTTGCTCTCTTTCTTCTATCAAGCCTCCATTTATGTTGAAAGAGAAATTCGATGCTTCCTTCATTTTATTCATTGTGTTTTGAATTAATTTCGCAACTTTTCTTGAACTTTTATATGCTATGCATTGTGTTCGTCACACTATCCATGTCCATAGATATAAAAAAAAAAAATTATCGTTCTTTTTGTATGTTTTTGCTATTTTCGAAGATGGAATGCATGTCTCCCCACAGTGCCACTGACAAGTCACATTTTATTTATAGAGATAAGTGCACTGAAAGTTCTAAAACTTGACATGAAAGTGCACTTGAGTCCTGAAACTTGTCATGAAAGCGCAAGTGAATCATCAAACTTTCAAAAAAATTCCATCAATGAAAGGACTTGATTTCACTAATTTGACAAGTTCTAGGACTTGATTGCACTTTTTAAAGGTTTTAGGGTTCAACTGCACTTTCTAACAAATTTGAAGACTCCATTATATTTTTTGAAAGTTTTAGGACTTAATTGTACTTTCGTGATAAGTTTTAGAACTTTCAACATACTTATCCTTTATTTATATATAAAACGGGGTTAAAGCTAAATATAAATATTACCGTCCAGAATCTATTATTCATACTTTATCACCAATAAGGCGATGAAAATTGTGTTGCATTATGAACTCAAAGTGAAATCTCGTTAGTTTTGCGATATTACTAAATTACCGTCTAAAATATATCATCCTGTTTTATTCAATCGTTACCAAATTACCAACTTTGGTAGCGACTTTTCGGCTTTTCTCTACGCATCCAACAATAGCCTCCATTGAATGAATAATTGATCTGCCTTTCTCTCTATAATAAGCGTGCGTTCATCTTACGACGCATTCATGCGCAAAAATCTTCCGGCTCTTCGAAATCCACATGAGTAGAGAACTAGTTTTGCACCTATTTGGTGGCCATTGTCCTTTGACCAAATTTAGACGTAACAAGGCTGTTACATGATCCTAAAAGAAAGGTGGTCGCATTTGTCACCTTGAATAGAGAGCGGGTTTTGCTCTTCTCCTTCCCTCAATTCAAGCTCCAACACAAGATTAACGCCCTCCCTCCCCTTCCTCCACTAGTATAAAAAGCTTTCTTCCCCATCGATCACCGCAAGCCTTCTCTAGCATCTCAAGAAGCCAATCGACAAGGAGAACACACAAATAATGGCGAGAACTCTCGAGGCCGCCGCTCTCGTCGCCACCGCCCTTTGCCTCTCCTCCCTCCTCGGCTTCGCCTATGGCCATGAGCAGTTCACCGTCGTCGGCAAGGTCTACTGCGACACCTGCCGCGTCGACTTCGAAACCAAGCCAGCTACGGTCTAGCAGGTAACTTTTACAACGTTGATATATGTTATCCTGGTGATCGGACAACCTGAAAACTAATAAGGCGGGAGCTATGTCGATTTTGTGCAGATTCCAAGGTCCGCTTGGAATGCCACAACCGTACCTCCGGGGTCCTCACTCTATCGGCCGAGGCGGTCACCGACAAGAGCGGCGAGTACAAGCTAGTCATCGATGGGGACCATGAGGAGGAGATTTGCGAGCTGCAATTGGTCAAGAGCAGCGACCCGAGTGCAGCGCGCTCTTGGAAGGTGCCGTACGCAATGCTAGAGTGGCTCTCACCAATAAGAATGGCGTCGCCCAGGCGGTCCGCTTCGCCAACCCGCTCGCCTTCGCCAAGGAGGCCGCCCTGGCCAACTGCAAGCAAATCCTCATCGACATGGGTGTCTTTCCTCCAGGCCTGGAGTACTAGACAAGGATCAGGGACCAATTGTGGGGGTGTCGGGCCCCTTTTTGCCAATATTCTAAATTAACTGAAATTTGGGGGGTAGAATTCCAATTTTCAATTTCTGGGCAATACTGAGGCCATGACATTGTATGCGACGTCATGAATTTATTAAAAAAAAAATGTTTTTCCCGTTAACGTCTCTACTTCTATATATATACACACACACACGCACGCAAATGCCTTATTATTGCTTCATATACTAAGCTTCATAAGCTTTCAAATCTCAAGCCAGACGGAACGATGACATCGATGATCACCGAAAAAATGCCCGAGAAAGACCCGCGATTGCAACAACAATCAGTCGCGGGCGGCAAAGGCCTCGGGGGGGTAGATGCCAGCAAGGCCGCCGATGGCTTTGAACCGGATCTTCCCGGTGGGCAGGTCGACCACGATCTCGCCGCAAGGAGTCCATATAATGAGGTTCTTGGCCTTGACGCCCTTGAGCTTCCTGATCCTCTTCCTCTCCAGGTAACCGGACATGTCGGCGTCGTAACTGACCAGCCTCCCTATCTTCTTGAACGTGTGCTCGATCCGCTTCTCTTGGTGGATCCACATGTAGCCGGTGCTCTCCACGAATCCCACCTCGATCAACTCCTCGAAAGGCAGAAGCCCGACCGGAGTTGATTCTGTCCGTAGAGGAGAGTATCCACTGGAGAGCTTCTTGGCCCTTCTTGACCGTTGCTCGTTCTCTCTCTGCATGGCCCTTCCGAGATGCCGTCTGTCCCGAGCTCTGTGACCTATTTCTACTGGGTGAGGATTTTAGAAGCTATCGGAAGACTGACAAGAACGATGCAAGCAATGAGAGAAGTCAAACAGATGCGACTTAGCTTAACCCGCTGCTGAATACTGGCCAAAAGGGAAAAAGAACGGTTAACAACTATGAAAGTTTATGATACTCAGATGCAACAGTACATTGGAGTGATCATTAGGTCAATGTTCTGTTTTTTGAATAGCTGTCCAAGTTGTCCTAATGCAACCGTGATCATTGCGCGAATAACATCGCCCGTTAGAAGTAATATTGGGAAATAGTAAGGAGGAGAAGATCGAGATTCGATTCCTGTCCACCGTGGATACCTGCACTGCTGCAGTTTAACATTGGCTTCGATATGTACATTGCTAATGACTTAAACACCCGGTTTGCTACGCTAACCAGAGATGCGACATCCAATGCTACAAGAAAACTCATAAATTGCTTCTGTTGGGAAGTGATTATGGTGAAAGCTGCTTTTTTTAAAGCATTTTTAAGATCAACTGCTGGTCCGGTGCCCGTCGCAATAACTCGAATCGAACACATTCTCATCTTTTTACCCAAAGGAGGTTCTGTGCATCAAAGGGGATTTACTTCAGGTACAAGCCATGGACAGCAACGCTGTTGGAGAATCTGAGACGGACCCTACCACATACTGGAAGCAGAAAATATACACATCAAGGAGAAAAACACGTCTATGTTATCTGCCTAACGGATGATGACTACCTGCTATTCATTCCAATCCACTGGTAAGGTGCTTAGAAAGAAAGATAAAGCTGCAATTATCCTGCACGAGGAACAGGGAACACAGTTATCAACACTGTTAATTCTCCGTATGGATCTGCAACAACATCCAACATTAAATGAGCATAGCATTTCTTCACATTTCCATCCGAAGTCGAGAGCCAATGAGATTTTAATTTTCTTTTCTTTTTTTGTTAAAAAAGACGTAATTCATTAGTTAATTCAAGGAGTTCGAGTACAAAAGACTTGATTCAAAAATAAGTAAGGCTCACAGAGCTTCAGGTGGGCTAGAAATCCAATTTTGATGTAGGGATAAGTCCCTTCGGTTACACAATGATAACCATTTCGATTGGAATAAGTTTTTCCTCCAAGTCATCACGCACCACTAGCAGACAATCTGAGTCCATTCCTTCGCTGCATGGTCGAATTAAAAAGAGGGCACATCACATAAGGGATCAAACCAGAAAAATTAACTTTTGGCATTCCACTGAACTATGATAAGCCATTATTTAGCAAGCATGTTAAGAGAAAAGATAGCATTACCCACCTGAGACAGATTGCTGAGATAGGAGTCCCCGGCCAACTGCGGCGACATGACATAGCATTTTACCTGAGGCCGATCAGAACATTGCCAATCCACTCTCCTTCACCAAGGAGGAGTCTCTAGCCAACTGCGCAAAAGTCCTCCTTGAGATATAGGAGTCTTGTATCATCGCCCGACAAAAATCTCGTATAAGGACGGGCCATGCCAGGACCGACGGGCCATGTCACGAATCAGCTCGTGTTCAGGCACAAGATCAACCAGGGACAATCCAACATGGCCGGGCATTAACCAAGACGGCCGAGCATGTGGATCGATGCCCGAGGCAGTGCATGAATTTGCACATGAACCAGCGCACATACAGCATGAATCAGCAGATGATCCGCACGATGCAGCGAACGACTGGGCACATGGCCAGCACGGCCAGGCGAGGGACCAGGCAGACGAACGGACTTGATCCTTGGATGATTTTGGGCAGCCAAACTGCCATCCAGGGGCTGTCCACCTAATGATTCAGTCATGGAGGAGATGAAAGGCCTCATAAGGCCCGAAACACATAAGACAAAGCATGGGAATCCAAGTAATGCAAGACAAGTGAATAGGACGGATAGAAAAGGACGAAGACGGGGAGGCCGAGGGGCCACACGAATTCTGCTCCATTTCTTGTGTAAATAGAGATGTTCCTTTCGTTATAAATCATCTTGTACACACAACTAGTGTAATATACTCTCTCGTTCTCTCCCATGACTCAATCACTCTCTCTAGGTTCGCTCTTTTACTCTCTACGGTTCATGTGAGTTGAGTGATTACGTGATTGATTTTTGGGCCAAGGCTTGATTCGGACAAAACACCCATCTGGCATGGAGTACTAATTAGCCAAGACAAGGACCAAATTGTGGCGGTGGCGGTGGCGGGCCGATTTTGCCAATATTCTAAAATAACTAAAAGTTGGGGGAGGGAATTTTTATTTCAATTTGGGCGTAATTCTGGGCGGCGACATTGTACGCGACGTCCATAAATTTCTGAACAAAAAATAGAAGGGTTTTCTTATTGACATCTCACGAGCTTTCAATCCAAGCAATGCCATGGAGCAAATTCGCTTTCGGTGCATAAATCGATTCAATTAAGAGATCATGTCAAGCCAAACGGAACAACGACATCGGCAGTCACCAAAGAAATGCCCGAGAAAGATCCACAAATGGCATGAGTCACGGCGATGACAATCAATGGCTGGTGGCGAACTGAACTGTTCCCTCAATGGGGAAGGCGACGGTCAGGTCGCCAGTGGCTTTGAACCGGATCTTCCCGGTGGGCGGGTCATTGACGAAGATCTCGGTGCAAGGGGTCCAAAGCCCCCTGGCCTTGACACCCTTAAGCTTCCTGATCCTCCGCTTCTCCAAGTAACCGGACGTCTCCGCGTTGTAACTGGCGAGCTTCCCTATCATCTTGAACTTGTGCTCGATCCTCTTTCTCTTGGAGGACCCATATGCACCCGGTCCTCTCCATAAATCCTACCTCGACCAATTCCTGGAGAGGCAAAAGCCCAACTGGGAGTTGATACTGTTCGTAGAGAGAGATTATCCATCCGAGAGCTTCTTTGCCCTTCTTGACGATTGCTCATTCTCTCTCTGCCATGTGCCTTCAGAGATACGTCTGTGCCAAGCTCCGTGACCTTAAATCTGCTAGCAGGGATTTGAGAAGCTATTGGAGAACTTGCAAGAACAAGGCAAGCATGAGAGAAGACAAACAGATGTGGCTTAGCTTGATGTAGTGTTGAATACGGGCCAAAAGAGGGGGAGAAAAAAGGAATTGTTGGAGAAAAAGTTCGACTGAAAATTGCGATATTCACAAGCATCGGTACATCAGAATGATCATCCTATTATAATTCTATTCCTGACAGCCGTCGAAGTTTCTCGTAATGCAAGCGAACATGTGCGGAAATCAGTGACCCGATATCTCCATCGGCCTAATACCCAAAAAAACCTCAAACTTTAGCCTTTGTTCCAATTATACCAAAACTTTTTTTTGTCTCATAAAAAACCCCAACTTTGGGCCCAATACCCAAAAAAACCTTAAACTTTAACCTTTGTCCCAATTATACCCAAAACTTTTTTATGTCTCATAAAAAAACACTAAACTTTTATTTTTATCCCAATTCTACCGGCCTAACACAAAAAAAAATCCACAACTTTAGTTTTGTCCCAATTCTACCAACCTAATACATAAAAAAAAAATCTATTAACTTCTTTTATGTTGTATACTTCTCCTACACATTGTCGGAAGATACAGAGCCACTTAAGGTGGTGTGTTTCGGATTCTACCCAGCACTCAACAACCAAAAAATGGCTAGTCGTGGAGATTTGACTATCTAGATAAATAATTTCAAATCTTGCTATCCTTGAAACCTGCTGTTTTTGAATTTAAAAAATTTATTGGTAAGTTTGACGAAAAATTCAAGCCACGTAAAATTAACTAATAGTAATTATAAACAAAATGCTGTTGGTGGTAGAATTGGGTCAAAAGTAAAAATTTGAGATTTTTTTATGTGATAATTTTTTTGGATATAATTGGGACAAATACTAAAGTTGAGGGTTTTTGAATATTAGATTGGTAGAATTGGGACAAAAGTAAAAGTTGTGGATTTTTTATGAGACAAAAAAAGTTTTGGATATAATTGGGACTAAGGCCAAGTTGGGGGTTTTTTATGAGACAAAAAAAAGTTTTGGATATAATTGGGACAAAGACTAAAGTTTGAGGTTTTTTTGGGTATTAGGCCTATCTCCATCAGAAGGACCTGTAGATCGTATGTCGTGGGATGTCGTAATTGCTCGAAGAACGTTGTCCTTTGGAAGTGATATTGTGCAGCTTGGCACACTATCCCGAGATGCAACATTCGATGCTCCATGAAACAACTTTCTTCTTCTTTTTTTTCTCCTTTCTAATTGGGAAGTTATTATGGGTGAAATCACATTTTAAAGCATTTAATATCACCGGTCTGGTGCCCATTGATATCACAATCCTTTGTCTTTCCCCAGCTCACGGCACCGCACACATGCTCATCTTGTAACCTAAGAGAGGTTTGTGCCTTCCAATCAAAGTAATTCGAGGTACAAGTCCTGGACAACAAAGCTGCAAAAGCCCAGACGGAGCTACCACTACTAGAACCTGAAAATATTCACAGCAAGGTTTCCTCTTCAGAAAAGAAAGGGCGTCTACGTGCATCTTCCCAAAGGATGACTACCTGAAATGCAGTCTAATCCACTGATAAGGTACTCAAAAAGAAAGATCAAGCAGCAATCATCCAGCATAAGGAACAGGGAAACTATATTTAACACAGTTATTCCCCGTATGAATATACACGAATATCCAACATCCAATGTTCATAGCATTTCTTCCCATTTCCATCCCAAGTCCAAAGTGAGAAAAGATTACACTAGGTGAAAATCATTTCAATTCAGAGAAGTTTTTCTCCACGTCATCACGCGCCACTGGCATATAATCTGGTCCATTCCTTCGCTGCGGGGTCAAATTAAAGAGGGCACATCAAATGACAAGGATACAGTAGAAAATTACATTTTGGCCTTCCACTGGACTATTGTACATAGATGATTAAGAAGAGAAAAAGATAAGATCAGCAAAATATGTTAAATGCATCACGTGAATCTTAAGCATTAAAGAAAAAATCTTAATCATTCGAAGTACCACATGATCAGTAGAACCGATAACTGAGACCCAGCAAAACCACAAAGACATAGCATTACCTGTTTCGACAGCTTCAGCTCATTCGTCTTCCAATGCTTAGCGATATTCTCAGACAGTGGATCATCAGGGTTTGGAGCACTCAAAAGAGCTTGAATGCTGCAGAACAGTACATCAGAAAACGCTTCCCACGGCTATTGTACGAAAAATCCAACATAAACAACCCTCAAATTCCCAAAACATTAAACTTACCATTTTGCACAACAAACTCAAACAAATGCTGTTGAATTAGCCTCCATAATAAAAGCACAGGATAAAGGGAGAGTGATGCTGTGAGCCAGCAAAACTAAGATCTACATCTATAACAATTTGGTAGGACTTTTGCGCGCCTTAGCTAATTAGATTATTAGAGTGCCAATGCAGCCTCTTCAGTCCCTTTCCAAAAGTCTCAATATGCAAGGGGAAATCATTAGAATACCTAAGAAGTACAGTACGAATCTGTAGTGCAGGACTCCACTTGTCCTTCAGGATGTCGAGGCATATCCTACCAAGCTAATTGGAAGAAAACTCACATTAAGAATCAGATGAATATCCCAACAAAAACACAAGGAAAAAAAAATTGAGATAGTACCTTGTCAATGTTGGGGTGATATATTTTTGTGAGAAACCTAACCTGTTGCACAAGTAATGATTAGAAGCAAAACCCACGGGTCATCACTTTTTTATGATAAAGCAGTTGAAAACCTCAGGACAATAAAAACTTCTAAAGTACTTAAGTGAAGGCCCAGGAATTAGCAACACAGGTAATGTCCAACTTCATCTGAGATTTATCTAAGCAACCATATGCATATGTTCGCACAACCAATCAAATCAATCAGAATAGCTAACAGATGAATCGCAAAAAAAGTTAGACAGGTAGCATGCAGACTCGACAGAGCCACTCAGCAGTCAAAATGAAGAGGAATCCAATATGACCTACCGCAGTAAGCCAATCACTTTTTTTTTTTTTTGGGGCCTGCCACCTGAGGCAAATCATACTCCACTTTAACATGGTTCACTGCGGACAACTAAAGCTGCCCAAAAATCAACACCCCCTTGGAACCATCTAAGGACAATCTGAACAATTCATGAATAATTTACCGTGATTGGCAATTTTTCTAGATAGCAGAAGTGACAAGATAGTCAACACATAGTTCCGACAGAAATGTAAAAGCTCTAGAAACAAGAGGAAAGCCATTACCCCACCATGAACCCGAGAAAATACAAATAAAAGACTTTGAAACAATTACAAAAAGAAAGTTGAATCACTGTCCTATTCATCTAATTTTGTTGGTAAGCGAGTTACTGTCTTTAAACTAGCATGTAACTTTCACTGTCAACACTAAACATACATTGATTATGTAGCTTTCAAAACCAATATACAGAGCACTTGCAATCTAGCACCTCCATGTGATTGAGATTCTGTACTGAAAAGAACCAAGCAGTAGATACTTGACAATAGAAGTTACTAAATATTGGAAGAAAAGACTGCTTAACTGCAAACTACCTTAGGAGCAGCCATAGGATATTCTTCAGGCAAAAACAATTCTAGTTTGAAAACTCCCCCTGCAATAAGATGGCAAAAAGATGAGCAAACAAGTTAACTAAGAGATTATTGTGACAGAACGAACTTTTCTAAGCTGTAGTCAGGAGATTTGAATTTACAAGGAGGTATACAAAGAACTATCATAAAAAGATAGATTATCAAGGAACACATGCACTGCCGAAACGGCTAAACAAATATGCACAGATGCAACATTAACTTGATCCTTTTAATGCTGAAGGGGGGGGGGGGGGGGTGAACCCAACCTCCCGAGGACGAAATGATGAGAGATTATTTCCAATATAACAAAGGTCATAAATAGATCCTTTGCATCATGCAGATGCACCAATGTGTGTGAAACTAAACATCTGCTGTCTCTCGAACTTTAGTGAGAAAATCAATCCGTCAATAGCAAAATAACAACCAACACTAGCTCTCCCTACTCCTTAAACACAAACAAAAAGAAAAAGGAAAAATTGCACAGCTGAATAACCATATGCACACAAGTGAGTTCAACTCATTAAATTCAGAAATCTGTATGCATCACTAGAAGGCGTACATAGTTACATCAGGTTAACTTAATACCTTCATAAGGAGATTGTGTAGGGCCAAGGATCATCACGTTAAAGTACCGCATATTGTCCTCTGAAGGTGAAGCACTAATGCCAGGAGCTGTACGACAGATCTCAGAAATTAGTTTCTTAAACAATAAATCTAACAATTCAACGGAATTACGGAACTCCTGATGTCTCTAATAGAAGAATAAAGGAGATGCATAAAATTAGCGCCCAAGGGGGGAGCCTCTTCCAATGAAAAAAGATAGGAGACTTGTGACATAAAATACAAACACGAAAACAGAACGGATCTAAGTACACCATAACATTTTTTAAGATTTCAAGACGGATGAGACTATTGGCCGAAGGACAGGACAGCCAAATGAAGAAGCAGAACGTCTGATGAGTAGGAGCTTACCAGGTTCGCTGAGGAGACGCTGAGTTTCCTGTCCATTCGCAACAATTTCAAAATGATCAACGGAGTGACGGAGGGAAAAAGGAAAAAAAAAAAAAAAGAGAGAAGAACATGAAAATCGTGCTAGAGATCAGCTTACTAGCAGACCCAAAAGATGGTCCAATAATCCGACACCACATTGCTTTTCCTATTCTAGCTCTAGACATGAATTGATCGTAGCACAAGCAAATTCCGGAGATCGAATTCGGAATCGATGCGCAACGGAGACGGAGTCACGAAACCGATCGAAGTTAAAACCCTAACACGCATTCCGCAAGCACAAGCAAGAACGAATCGCGACGCGACCTATCCAGCTAAAATCGACAGTAACAGTTGATCAAAGCAGTCAGACTTGTTCCGACGAAGCGCAAACGACGACGATACGCAGGTCGTGAAGTCTTTTTCTCTAGTCCAAGCTCTCGAAATGGGGAAAACAAAGTACAGGTTAATTTCACGCAGCGATCAGATGGGAGGGTGAGGAAGGAACTGAAAAGCGAGAGACCGGAAGAAGAGGAAGGAGCACCTTTATGATCCTCCGGGGTAGATTACTGCTCGCCATTGCAGAGGGAGGTCGATGGCAGACCACGACGCGAAGCGAGAGGGAGAGAAGGGGGGATGAGTAATTAGCGTCGACACGCGATGATTCAACCCCACGGATATTTAAGCGGCATTTTTCGATTTTAGTGCAATTTTGCTTGTAGAGTACTCCACAGGTCTCTCCCTTTTCCTTTTTTCCTTTTTCTTCTTTTTAAGCGCAAGGTCTCTGATAATTCATGATTTAAAGCCAGTAATGGACCTCAATTGTCGATCGTCAGGTCAACTAATTATTTGTCGTTCGGTAAACAATTGAGACAAAAGAAACTTGATATCTATTTTGTTGTTGTTGTGGTGGTGTTTCCGACGTTGTTTTGTTAGCCTAGTAAGAGTGGAAGACCGTCAATTTTACCTCCATAGAAAGTTTGCTACGTTTCATCCATATGTACATACAAAACGGTTAGGAAGGTGCGAAAGATTTTTCTAGCTGTAGATTTCATCCGTGGTATGAGTGGAGCCACAGACTATGAACATCATAGATCATAAGTGAGTTAAAATCATTGAAAAGAACAGAACCAGGCCGGTATGGACCTCCATCTGCCAGCACCCATCCATCCCTTTACCTTACTTAGACTTTTAAACAAAGTCATAATCATGGAACTGGGGCCTGCTAGATCTGTGTTCAACAGAAAGCCTCTGCTTATTTCATCTCCAGAAGAGAGGGCTCCAACTGATGGAAGCAGGTCTGCTTCTGCTTTGTCGAAGAAAGAATCATCGGACCCCGAGTGTGGTGCCTCGCTAATATTGTTCAAGTCGCACGAACGGAAAATCGCACTGGTGCAGAC
Source organism: Psidium friedrichsthalianum (assembly GCA_019149425.1). Classification (NCBI taxonomy): domain Eukaryota; kingdom Viridiplantae; phylum Streptophyta; class Magnoliopsida; order Myrtales; family Myrtaceae; genus Psidium; species Psidium friedrichsthalianum. The sequence continues at coordinate 20,294 of JAGVVM010005866.1, forward strand.
AAGCTAATCTTGCCAAATGTACACATAATCACCACTAATCCTCTAACTTCAAATTTTTCTCTTCTCCATAAACCACCAAGCTCTTCTTGGTAAGATACATAATTCAAAGCGGACTCAGTCTAATTATTTAGCCTGAGAGAGGAAACTCGGAGAGAGCTCCTACAAGGAGCAGTTTAGGACCCGCCCTTCACTGGGAGACATTTCTGTATAAGAAATAATGCTTTGTATTCGAATGTGTACAATGAAGAATACAATTAATTTTAGAAGTTCCAACAATGGTCTAAAAGAATGGTAGACAGAAGAGTGAGAAGCTAATAAGTACTGCTCCTCGGCGTTTTCTAATTCTGGAGGCTGTCTAGTGACAACTAGGTATCAATGTATCTGTTCAAACTTTCTACACTAGTTTATAAGGAAAAAAAAGGAGATGAATTAATGAGGATCCACAGATTATACAACATGTGGAGAGCAACAATACTGATTCACAAGTGAGCGGCCGAAGAACCTGGCTATTCATCATCAGACGGCATAGTAGGGCTTCTCGAGCAGCTTTCCTTTTGATGAAGTTCCACCAACCGTTTTTCTGGATCACAGAGCCCTGAATGACATTTAAAACGGACTGTTACGTATACCTCTAGAAGATGTATTCCCAAATGCTTATTTACGCATCCACATTACAGTCGAAAGAACTTAGCGTAACCTGCAACTCGTCGTATGCTCTGGACCCACTATCAATATATAGAGTCGGTTGTCGAGTTTTACTTAGACAGAAATAAGCTACCACGTTGGACCTCAATTGAGATTACTGTTTGTAAGAGCTGCTCACCTGAACACTTTGGAATATCCCAAACAGCAATAAAGGATGGAGTGCAATCTGATTCACAAAGCAATTGATTGTTCTCATGATTTACATTCATGGCGAGCATCCATGACCCAATTGTAACATCCTCATTGCTGAACATCCGGAAACTGGAATAATAAAGAAGACATATATGAAAAACAAAGGTAGTAGTTTCACAAAAGAGAATAGTGTCGCACTGCTGACAATTGTGGATAACATAAGTAGTGATGCAGGGCCTTCAAAAGAAACGCAACATGCCAAGAAGCAATTTTTGACATACAGAAACATGATCACAGGTATTAGGGCTTTGCTTTTTAACACTCTTCCTGCATAGCTAAATAAAGTCGCACACGCATTCCACCCTTGTGGGAGTTCTACTTCCCATTACTTTGCACTAACCTCACTAATGGGAAAAACTGTCCCAAGATCTATTTCTCTATTGCTAAACCAAAAAATTATTTTCTCATGCTTACCCTCTTAAGCTTACTAGAATCTATTTTACTAAGAAATCATCATGTAAAACTCAGTAATAACAATATAACAAACCTCAATTCTTTATCAAGTCTTCTGTTGGATCTAAAATCTCCATCTGTATCTTTTCTCATCACCTTCTTTATTGTCTCATTAAATTTTTCTCTATCGGTTTTAACCTGAGTCTCCATTTAATGATTGCATCTTCTCACTAGAGCATTGAAGACCTTCATTAGACCGAGTATTACAAGCACAGATTCAATAGACCTTTTTTCTAAAAGCATAAATAGGGCAGGCCTTTGTTTTTTGGATTTTAAGAATTTGTAGAAGAAATTTAACCTAGGCAAGCTCTACCCTAACAATTACTACTGATGCAGGGCCAACTACTGATAACAATGCAAGCAAATAATTCTTGATGCTTGAGGATTTATATAATACATGTGATGGATCACATGTGATGGATCAATCTCATGTTGCTTAGGAGAAATGAAGGACGGAGATTCACAGTGCAATCAGCAAGTCACTGAACAATATATATTGAACAATGCCTTCCAAGGGTGAGAATAGCAAACGTATGTAATCGAACAATATATATCGAGTTGACTCGGGATCTTGCCTATTGTTTCGAAGAGCAACCAAGCCTGCAACAACATCAGCTGAAAGAGCATATAATGGACCATACGCATGGAGGAAGTACTCGCTGCCAAGCAAATAGTGCAACGGCTCATACCTGCATCAGTCAAATAGTGAATCAAATGCTGGAGAAAGGGGAGACAGAAGAAATTTATCATGAAGAAACTCACACAAACTATATAAATGCACCTACAAACCGCATGGCCTTGGAAATCTTCAATACTTTCTCTTCCTTTTCTATACCAATAAAACACTAATGCTATCCACAATAAAATCAACTAAAAGTCCAATTCAGCATGCGTTATGGCAATCTACAGAATTCCTAACTCTGCTAAAATGGCACATTTACACTAAATCTCCCCTTCAATGGCCCGATCAACAATCATCAGATAGCTGTCATCTCTCTTTTCATTAACATGATAGGAAGCATAAAACTTAAGAAAACTACACCATGCAAGATGACCTCTGCTAAAAATGGGCATTGACACTATAAATCTCTTTTCAATTGATCACTCAACCATAAGCATCAGAGAGCTATCATCTCTCTTTTCATTAAGAAAATTGTCACGCGATAATGTAGGTAAGACTAACCATTTAAGCATTGGGTTGGTGAAAACTCGCCCCTTTTTCATGCACCCAATGTAAGATTGAGTATGACTCCGTTCTTTTGCCAAAGCAATGAAAGCCGATCTGATGATTTTTCAGGAAAAAATAACATTGTAGGGTCATCGAAAATATCAACAATAAAAAAAGCAACTGAGTCTGACATAAGCTTCAATACCAGGTCTTAGATATATGTCATCGTCTGCTTTGACATAAAACTCGGAATCATAAAGTGCATATGCAGCTTTAAAGAAAGCTAGCCTGCAATTACAACAGACAATGAACTTCAACAAATCCATTATGGAGATTAAAAAGCAAATCCATAACCTCCCGTACTAACGTTTTATAAGGAAGCATACTGTATTCCTCTTCAATGTCCAGTAACAAGAAGTCATCATACTCTGCCACTTCCCTCTTAAGCTCCGAAATCTTTGACTGATCTTTAGTTTTGCCAATCACAAACCTGAATGCCAACCAGTGGCTTCCTCCAACCTGCAATCAATCTTACACTCATCCATGCATTCCGCCAGTGCTTCTCAGAACCTAAGAAACTACCGAGACTGAAATGATTTAAAGCACATTACCAGAAAACTACCTGTCTTCAACAGTTAAATGCACCAGCCATTGAACCTAAGTAGGTTATTTGGAATCCAAACGATATCGCTATTTTTAGCAAATGAACTTGAATTAGCATGATCTCATCCTATATGGTTCAAAATGAGACGGGACATGGTTTGTAAAGTTCTCAGAGCGAATCGGTACCGTTGGAGCCCTTGCCGATCGGACGGCATCCACGTCTGGCGCAGGATCTCCTGCGACCGGCCGATCCGAAACCGTCTGAATCCCCACAAAGCCCATCACTTTATAACGGTTAGCACCTCGAACTACATCTCCAGCAGAACTTGAGCCGTCCCCACTGCCCTCTTTCTCCCAAACGACTCGAACCGATCGCGGCTCGTGGACGGAGCACTTGCCCGCCTGAGGATGGCGATGAGGCCGAACACGAATCCCGATAGCCCGATCAGAAGGCAACAGCCCAAGGTCAGGACCGTAGATCTGAGGGGCGAAGGACGACTCTGGTGGAAGAACTTGGGAGATGAGCGCATGGCGAGAGCCCTGGGAAGAGGCCTATCTCATTGAAGCGGAAGGAGTCGCAGCTGAAGTGTCGATCTCGGCCCGCAGAGACGAGCTGAGCTGTTATGTTGCCGACCGAGAGGCGTCGCCTCGAGCTCCTCGGGAGGATGAAAGTGGAGGAGGAACGGCTGATCTTTGACTCCGACGGGAGAGAAAGCTAATTTCCATTGCATGAAGGAAGCAAGAGGAAGAAGGCAAGTCTCTCTCTATTCCTTTTTTTTTCTTTTCCTTTTTTTTTTTTACTTTTACTTTTTTAAAATTTTTAATTTAATTTAACTAATGAAATTAAGTTAAAATTACATTTTGATAAAAATACCCTTGATTGGTTGAAAAATTTGGCCCGCCAGCCGACCAACAAAGTCAGGCCCTTTGTGAAATAACCATGGTCACTTTAGATCCTTTTTTGAAATAATGATGACATTTCGTACCATTATTTGAAATAAATTTATTTCAAATTTTATTTAAAAAAATTGAAGCACTTGATCCTTTTTTGAAATTCTCCCGAAAAAATTCAAATTTATTCATTGGCTGATTTTTTTCGCATTTAACTTCCCCTTTTACTCTTGCATAATTAAAATTTGATTTTTGTATTGCATTCATCATCTGTCGTGAGCACACATAAAATTATACTACGCATTATGCATATTAATCCGTTCCTACATATAACCATTACTTCATCATTGCTCCACCGCATCAGCCACAATGGATCGCCACATCCACCTACATTGTCGAGCCGCTCTACACCTTCAGACCCGAATACTTTTGCCGCTAACGAATTTAATTCGCATCGGTGCCAAAACATCACAATTCACGGTCCATAAGCCAAAAGCTCTATACCGAATTCACGTGCATGCATGAATAGCTCGGGCATTTAAAACGATCGGCGGTGAACGTTCGAAATTTCACATGATGTCAGAACATGCTCTCGCGTGCTCAAAATCTTGATCGTGGGCGTACGGGGTCAGGCCGACGTATCCATATCGGGTCGTGTTCGGGCTTTTTTTATTCTTTTTGGGTCCATGGGGTTCGCGTGGTGGCCGTGTCGACGGCCGGATCCAACACTCGCCTGGAACGAAGCCGCACGGGCCTTTCTTCTTTGGGCCTCAGAAAGGCACATCACGAAGTGACGAAGTGGGCCTTGGTCCGACGAGAAAGGGTCAGAGCTGATGGCAACCACGGTGAGTATGGGCTATGGGCAAAATGGTGGGGGGAATTGATTAGGAAAGATTTAAATGCTGCTCGGGTCCCACAGACTCGGTGGGTGCCGCCAACGACAAAGACGGCGACGTAGTCGGAGACCTCGGAAGTCGCAACATGTAATTTGCAGTTTTTTCTTTAGATTGTCCCGCGCGAGAATATTTCGTACATGGGACGCGCTTCGTCGGTGACGGATGACATCTTCTGTAGATACGCGTCTGATTAAAAGAAGGGATATGTCCATTAAAAGTTTCAAAATTTATTTTAAAAAGATACAATCGAGCCCTAAACTTATCAAACCGAAGCAATTGAGTCATTTCGTTAACTACATTCAATTTGACTAACGAAAAATGCCGGCGTGATTTTTTTAAATATTTTTTTATAATTAAAATAGATAAAGAATATACGATTTAACGAAATTCAACATTAAGCGTACGTCCTCAGTCAAACACCTCACCTCTCCGTCTCTTTTCCTTTTTTTTTTTTCACCAAGTATGTACAGACCCATAGATATATAATGTAACGGACTTCTTCTACAAATCAAATCTTTACAAATCAGAAAAAAGAGTACTCTACAAATCGAGAGGGAAAAAAAATCCTTATAATTAGGGAATTATAGCTTACGCTAACGTCTACGTGACGAAAAAAGAATGTCGCTTTGATTTAAATTTAATTTTTAATATAATATTAACGGAAGACGTTGACCTGAATTTTTTTTCCGCTCCTATCAAAGAATCTGTGGTTACCGAGTAGATCGAAGAAGATGGTGAAAAGACAGGGACACCAAGAACGCGACCTGTCGGAATGTGAACATGCCGACACTCTCTCTCACGTGCCCGAACTGAAAGCTCGTGTCCGCTCGAAGTTGCTGAGAAACTCTGGAAAGGAGGAGGGGCGGGGGGCCGGAACTTGGCCTTTAAGACTTTTTTTGTCAAGTCCTCTTTGGTGCTGCGGTTTCTGGCCTTTGATTTTTATAAGATCTGGAATATCATGACTTTTTCTTTTTTCTTTTTTTGGGGGGGTTTGGTGTGGTCGGGGATAATATCATGACTTCAATTATTGATTTTTTGAATGATGTAATGTCATGGGTTATGGAAGCTGACCTCCAACTCCTTGCCCCCCACCCCCCAAAATTCTGTACCAACTTAAAAATCAGCCCTTGAACTTTTCTTTTCCCCCAAAGAATTGTTAAAAGCTGAACAACGTCATGGGTAAAACATGCACACGTGAAGATTTTGGGTCTAAAAGTCGAGTAAAATTTGAAGAAAATAAAGGGTGTAATGCAGAGGTTTTGTCCAAATAAAAGAGGAACTCTGTGTTCACATGGCCCAATATCCAAAAAATCTCGAACTTTAGCATTTGTTCCAATTATATCCAAAACTTTTTTTTGTCTCATAAAAAATTTCCAATTTTTGGCCTATATCCCAATTATATCCAAAATCTTTTTTATCTCATAAAAAATCCGAAACTTTTACTTTTATCCCAATTCTGTCAATTTAATACTAAAAAACCCTCACTTTAGCATTTGTCCTAATTATACCCAAAAATTTTTGTCTCATAAAAAAACCTCAAACTTTTACTTGTGGCCTAATTCTACCATCGCCAGCCTTCCGCCTATAATTATTATTTGTTAATATTACGTGGCTCGAATTTTCTCACCAAACTTACCATGAATTTTCAAAATTCAAAAACAACAGTTTCAAGGACAGTGGGATTCGAGATTGTTTGTCTACATAATCAAACCTCCACATCTAGCCATTTTTTTTTGCTGTTAAGTGCCAGGGAGAATTCGAAACGCGCCATCTTGAATGGCTCTATATGTCTCAGCAATGTGAAGAGAAAGCAAACAATATAGAGAAGTTGCTAATTTTTTCATGTTAGTTTTGCTGAGGTCTAATTCTTTAACTACATGGAATTGTCGCATAGGATTAACTAAGGTGATTATGAATGGAAAATTAACGGTGGTATAATTAGAGCAAAAGTAAAAATTTGGGATTTTTTATGAAACAAAAGAAGTTCTAAATATAATTAGGACAAATGCTAAAGTTATGTAATTTTTTTTTGTATTTAGCTGGTAGAATTGGGATAAAGCTAAAGTTGTGGGTTTTTTTTTTTGTGTTAAGCCGGTAGAATTGGAATGGAAATAAAAGTTTGGGGTTTTTTATGAGACAAAAAAATTGGATATAATTGGGATAGGGGTTAAAGTTGGAGGTATTTTTTTTTTTTTTTGGTATTAGGCCGTGTTCACATTGATATTAAAAATGACAGGTAAGAAGATGGGTCGTCTTCAAGCGGCGAAGTGGTCAAGATTTTTTACATTGAATACGTTCAGCTGAAAGCTCTGACCAATCAAATCTTTCAGCTGAACGTATTCAATGTAAAAAATCTTGACCACTTCGCCGCTTGAAGACGACCCATCTTCTTACCTGTCATTTTTAATATCAATGTGAACACGGCCTAATACCAAAAAAAAAAAAAAATACCTCCAACTTTAACCCCTATCCCAATTATATCCAATTTTTTTTGTCTCATAAAAAACCCCAAACTTTTATTTCCATTCCAATTCTACCGGCTTAACACAAAAAAAAAACCCACAACTTTAGCTTTATCCCAATTCTACCAGCTAAATACAAAAAAAAATTACATAACTTTAGCATTTGTCCTAATTATATTTAGAACTTCTTTTTGTTTCATAAAAAATCCCAATTTTTACTTTTGCTCTAATTATACCACCGTTAATTTTCCATTCATAATCACCCTTAGTTAATCCTATGCGACAATTCCATGTAGTTAAAGAATTAGACCTCAGCAAAACTAACATGAAAAATTAGCAACTTCTCTATTATTGTTTGCTTTCTCTTCACATTGCTGAGACATATAGAGCCATTCAAGATGGCGCGTTTCGAATTCTCCCTGGCACTTAACAGCAAAAAAAATGGCTAGATGTGGAGGTTTGATTATGTAGACAAACAATCTCGAATCCCACTGTCCTTGAAACTGTTGTTTTTGAATTTTGAAAATTCATTGGTAAGTTTGGTGAGAAAATTCGAGCCACGTAATATTAACAAATAATAATTATAGGCGGAAGGCTGGCGATGGTAGAATTAGGCCACAAGTAAAAGTTTGAGGTTTTTTTATGAGACAAAATTTTTTGGGTATAATTAGGACAAATGCTAAAGTGAGGGTTTTTTAGTATTAAATTGACAGAATTGGGATAAAAGTAAAAGTTTCGGATTTTTTATGAGATAAAAAAGATTTTGGATATAATTGGGATATAGGCCAAAATTGGAAATTTTTTATGAGACAAAAAAAAGTTTTGGATATAATTGGAACAAATGCTAAAGTTCGAGATTTTTTTGGATATTGGGCCATGTGAACACAGAGTTCCTCTTTTATTTGGACAAAACCTCTGCATTACACCCTTTATTTTCTTCAAATTTTACTCGACTTTTAGACCCAAAATCTTCACGTGTGCATGTTTTACCCATGACGTTGTTCAGCTTTTAACAATTCTTTGGGGAAAAGAAAAGTTCAAGGGCTGATTTTTAAGTTGGTACAGAATTTTGGGGGTGGGGGCAAGGAGTTGGAGGTCAGCTTCCATAACCCATGACATTACATCATTCAAAAAATCAATAATTGAAGTCATGATATTATCCCCGACCACACCAACCCCCCCCAAAAAAAGAAAAAGAAAAAGTCATGATATTTCCAGATCTTATAAAAATCAAAGCCAGAAACCGCAGCACCCAAAGAGGACTTGACAAAAAAAGTCTTAAAGGCCAAGTTCCGGCCCCCCGCCCCTCCTCCTTTCCAGAGTTTCTCAGCAACTTCGAGCGGACACGAGCTTTCAGTTCGGGCACGTGAGAGAGAGTGTCGGCATGTTCACATTCCGACAGGTCGCGTTCTTGGTGTCCCTGTCTTTTCACCATCTTCTTCGATCTACTCGGTAACCACAGATTCTTTGATAGGAGCGGAAAAAAAATTCAGGTCAACGTCTTCCGTTAATATTATATTAAAAATTAAATTTAAATCAAAGCGACATTCTTTTTTCGTCACGTAGACGTTAGCGTAAGCTATAATTCCCTAATTTATAAGGATTTTTTTTCCCTCTCGATTTGTAGAGTACTCTTTTTTCTGATTTGTAAAGATTTGATTTGTAGAAGAAGTCCGTTACATTATATATCTATGGGTCTGTACATACTTGGTGAAAAAAAAAAAGGAAAAGAGACGGAGAGGTGAGGTGTTTGACTGAGGACGTACGCTTAATGTTGAATTTCGTTAAATCGTATATTCTTTATCTATTTTTAATTATAAAAAAATATTTAAAAAAATCACGCCGGCATTTTTCGTTAGTCAATTGAATGTAGTTAACGAAATGACTCAATTGCTTCGGTTTGATAAGTTTTAGGGCTCGATTGTATCTTTTTTAAAATAAATTTTGAAACTTTTAATGGACATATCCCTTCTTTTAATCAGACGCGTATCTACAGAAGATGTCATCCGTCACCGACGAAGCGCGTCCCATGTACGAAATATTCTCGCGCGGGACAATCTAAAGAAAAAACTGCAAATTACATGTTGCGACTTCCGAGGTCTCCGACTACGTCGCCGTCTTTGTCGTTGGCGGCACCCACCGAGTCTGTGGGACCCGAGCAGCATTTAAATCTTTCCTAATCAATTCCCCCCACCATTTTGCCCATAGCCCATACTCACCGTGGTTGCCATCAGCTCTGACCCTTTCTCGTCGGACCAAGGCCCACTTCGTCACTTCGTGATGTGCCTTTCTGAGGCCCAAAGAAGAAAGGCCCGTGCGGCTTCGTTCCAGGCGAGTGTTGGATCCGCCCGTCGACACGGCCACCACGCGAACCCCATGGACCCAAAAGAATAAAAAAAGCCCGAACACGACCCGATATGGATACGTCGGCCTGACCCCGTACGCCCACGATCAAGATTTTGAGCACGCGAGAGCATGTTCTGACATCATGTGAAATTTCGAACGTTCACCGCCGATCGTTTTAAATGCCCGAGCTATTCATGCATGCACGTGAATTCGGTATAGAGCCTTTTGGCTTATGGACCGTGAATTGTGATGTTTTGGCACCGATGCGAATTAAATTCGTTAGCGGCAAAGTATTCGGGTCTGAAGTGTAGAGCGGCTCGACAATGTAGGTGGATGTGGCGATCCATTGTGGCTGATGCGGTGGAGCAATGATGAAGTAATGGTTATATGTAGGAACGGATTAATATGCATAATGCGTAGTATAATTTTATGTGTGCTCACGACAGATGATGAATGCAATACAAAAATCAAATTTTAATTATGCAAGAGTAAAAGGGGAAGTTAAATGCGAAAAAATCAGCCAATGAATAAATTTGAATTTTTTCGGGAGAATTTCAAAAAGGATCCAAGTGCTTCAATTTTTTAAATAAAAATTTGAAATAAATTTTATTTCAAATAATGGTACGAATGTCATCATTATTTCAAAAAGGATCTAAAGTGACCATGGTTATTTCACAAGGGCCTGACTTTGTTGGTCGGCTGGCGGGCCAAATTTTTCAACCAATCAAGGGTATTTTTATCAAAATGTAATTTTAACTTAATTTCATTAGTTAAATTAAATTAAAATTTTAAAAAAGTAAAAGTAAAAAAAAAAAAGGAAAAGAAAAAAAAGGAATAGAGAGAGACTTGCCTTCTTCCTCTTGCTTCCTTCATGCAACTGGAAATTAGCTTTCTCTCCCGTCGGAGTCAAAGATCAGCCGTTCCTCCTCCACTTTCATCCTCCCCGAGGAGCTCGAGGCGACGCCTCTCGGTCGGCAACATAACAGCTCAGCTCGTCTCTGCGGGCCGAGATCGACACTTCAGCTGCGACTCCTTCCGCTTCAATGAGATAGGCCTCTTCCCAGGGCTCTCGCCATGCGCTCATCTCCAAGTTCTTCCACCAGAGTCGTCCTTCGCCCCTCAGATCTACGGTCCTGACCTTGGGCTGTTGCCTTCTGATCGGGCTATCGGGATTCGTGTTCGGCCTCATCGCCATCCTCAGGCCGGGCAAGTGCTCCGTCCACGAGCCGCGATCGGTTCGAGTCGTTTGGGAGAAAGAGGGCAGTGGGGACGGCTCAAGTTCTGCTGGAGATGTAGTTCGAGGTGCTAACCGTTATAAAGTGATGGGCTTTGTGGGGATTCAGACCGGTTTCGGATCGGCCGGTCGCAGGAGATCCCTGCGCCAGACGTGGATGCCGTCCGATCGGCAAGGGCTCCAACGGTACCGATTCGCTCTGAGAACTTTACAAACCATGTCCCGTCTCATTTTTGAACCATATAGGATGAGATCATGCTAATTCAAGTTCATTTGCTAAAAATAGCGATATCGTTTGGATTCCAAATAACCTACTTAGGTTCAATGGCTGGTGCATTTAACTGTTGAAGACAGGTAGTTTTCTGGTAATGTGCTTTAAATCATTTCAGTCTCGGTAGTTTCTTAGGTTCTGAGAAGCACTGGCGGAATGCATGGATTGAGTGTAAGATTGATTGCAGGTTGGAGGAAGCCACTGGTTTGGCATTCAGGTTTGTGATTGGCAAAACTAAAGATCAGTCAAAGATTTCGGAGCTTAAGAGGGAAGTGGCAGAGTATGATGACTTCTTGTTACTGGACATTGAAGAGGAATACAGTATGCTTCCTTATAAAACGTTAGTACGGGAGGTTATGGATTTGCTTTTTAATCTCCATAATGGATTTGTTGAAGTTCATTGTCTGTTGTAATTGCAGGCTAGCTTTCTTTAAAGCTGCATATGCACTTTATGATTCCGAGTTTTATGTCAAAGCAGACGATGACATATATCTAAGACCTGGTATTGAAGCTTATGTCAGACTCAGTTGCTTTTTTATTGTTGATATTTTTCGATGACCCTACAATGTTATTTTTTTCCCTGAAAAATCATCAGATCGGCTTTCATTGCTTTTGGCAAAGAACGGAGTCATACTCAATCTTACATTGGGTGCATGAAAAAGGGCGAGTTTTCACCAACCCAATGCTTAAATGGTTAGTCTTACCTACATTATCGCGTGACAATTTTCTTAATGAAAAGAGAGATGATAGCTCTCTGATGCTTATGGTTGAGTGATCAATTGAAAAGAGATTTATAGTGTCAATGCCCCATTTTTAGCAGAGGTCATCTTGCATGGTGTAGTTTTCTTAAGTTTTATGCTTCCTATCATGTTAATGAAAAGAGAGATGACAGCTATCTGATGATTGTTGATCGGGCCATTGAAGGGGAGATTTAGTGTAAATGTGCCATTTTAGCAGAGTTAGGAATTCTGTAGATTGCCATAACGCATGCTGAATTGGACTTTTAGTTGATTTTTATTGTGGATAGCATTAGTGTTTTATTGGTATAGAAAAGGAAGAGAAAGTATTGAAGATTTCCAAGCCATGCGGTTTGTAGGTGCATTTATATAGTTTGTGTGAGTTTCTTCATGATAAATTTCTTCTGTCTCCCCTTTCTCCAGCATTTGATTCACTATTTGACTGATGCAGGTATGAGCCGTTGCACTATTTGCTTGGCAGCGAGTACTTCCTCCATGCGTATGGTCCATTATATGCTCTTTCAGCTGATGTTGTTGCAGGCTTGGTTGCTCTTCGAAACAATAGGCAAGATCCCGAGTCAACTCGATATATATTGTTCGATTACATACGTTTGCTATTCTCACCCTTGGAAGGCATTGTTCAATATATATTGTTCAGTGACTTGCTGATTGCACTGTGAATCTCCGTCCTTCATTTCTCCTAAGCAACATGAGATTGATCCATCACATGTGCATTATATAAATCCTAGTAAGCATCAAGAATTATTTGCTTGCATTGTTATCAGTAGTTGGCCCTGCATCAGTAGTAATTGTTAGGTAGAGCTTGCCTAGGTTAAATTTCTTCTACAAATTCTTAAATCCCAAAAACAAAGGCCTGCCCTATTTATGCTTTTAGAAAAAAGGTCTATTGAATCTGTGCTTGTAATACTCGGTCTAATGAAGGTCTTCAATGCTCTAGTGAGAAGATGCATCATTAAATGGAGACTCAGGGGTGGAGGTTTGATTATCTAGACAACAATCTCGAATCCCACTGTCCTTGAAACTGTTGTTTTTGAATTTTGAAAATTCATTGGTAAGTTTGGTGAGAAAATTCGAGCCACGTAATATTAACAAATAATAATTATAGGCGGAAGGCTGGCGATGGTAGAATTAGGCCACAAGTAAAAGTTTGAGGTTTTTTTATGAGACAAATGTTTTGGGTATAATTAGGACAAATGCTAAAGTGAGGGTTTTTTAGTATTAAATTGACAGAATTGGGATAAAAAGTAAAAGTTTCGGATTTTTATGAGATAAAAAGAGTTTGGATATAATTGGGATATAGGCCAAAATTGGAATTTTTTTATGAGACCAAAAAAAGTTTTGGATATAATTGGGACAAATGCTAGAGTTCGAGGTTTTTTTGATATTGGGCCATGTGAACACAGAGTTCCTCTTTTTTTGGACAAAACCTCTGCATTACACCCTTTATTTTCTTCAAATTTTACTCGACTTTTAGACCCAAATCTTCACGTGTGCATGTTTTACCCATGACGTTGTTCAGCTTTTAACAATTCTTTGGGGGAAAGAAAAGTTCAAGGGCTGATTTTTAAGTTGGTACAGAATTTTGGGGGTGGGGGGCAAGGAGTTGGAGGTCAGCTTCCATAACCCATGACATTACATCATTCCAAAAATCAATAATTGAAGTCCATGATATTATCCCCGACCACACCAAACCCCCCCAAAAAAAGAAAAAAGAAAGTCATGATATTTCCAGATCTTATAAAAATCAAAGCAGAAACCGCAGCACCAAAGAGGACTTGACAAAAAAAGTCTTAAAGGCCAAGTTCCGGCCCCCCCGCCCCTCTCCTTTCCAGAGTTTCTCAGCAACTTCGAGCGGACACGAGCTTTCAGTTCGGGCACGTGAGAGAGAGTGTCGGCATGTTCACATTCCGACAGGTCGCGTTCTTGGTGTCCCTGTCTTTCACACATCTTCTTCGATCTACTCGGTAACCACAGATTCTTTGATAGGAGTCGTGAAAAAAAAATTCAGGTCAACGTCTTCCGTTAATATTATATTAAATTAAATTTAAATCAAAGCGACATTCTTTTTTTCGTCACGTAGACGTTAGCGTAAGCTATAATTCCCTAATTTATAAGGATTTTTTTTCCCTCTCGATTTGTAGAGTACTCTTTTTTCTGATTTGTAAAGATTTGATTGGTAGAAGAAGTCCGTTACATTATATATCTATGGGTCTGTATCATACTTGGTGAAAAAAAAAAAAGGAAAAGAGACGGAGATGTGAGGTGTTTGACTGAGGACTACGCTTAATGTTGAATTCGTTAAATCGTATATCTTTATCTATTTTTAATTATAAAAAATATTTAAAAAAATCACGCCGGCATTTTTCGTTAGTCAAATTGAATGTAGTTAAAACGAAATGACTCAATTGCTTCGGTTTGATAAGTTTTAGGGCTCGATTGTATCTTTTTTAAATAAATTTTGAAACTTTTAATGGTATCCCTTCTTTTAATCATACGCGTAGCTACAAAGATGTCATTGAGTGGCGCGGGGGATTGATGAGGGGGGGGGAGAATAGATCGAGTCAAATCTATATTAAGATGCGAGAGTGTGTCAGACAGAAGCGAGGGGGGGGAGGGAGAGGGAAAAAGGTTAGGGAGGGGGGGGAGAGGGAGGGGGGGGACTGTATGGCTCGGGGAGGTCAGGGGAAGGAGAGGGGGGGGGGAGGGGGGGGGGGGGGGGGGGAACACGTAGCGGAAGAAAAAAAAAAAAAAAGGGAAAGGAGGAAGGGGGGGGGGGAGGGGAGAAGAGGGGGAGACGGATGGGGTGCCGCCGACTTTATTGAATTCTTCTCAGCAACTGAGAGATATTAGGAGGAGAAAGACGAAAAGTTGAGAGAAGGGGGAGAGGGAGGAGAGAGAGTGAAGAAGAAAAAGAAAGCGAAGGGAAAGAGGGGAAAGAGGAGGGG
>JAGVVM010005867.1:0-25627 GCA_019149425.1 Psidium friedrichsthalianum
TGTAGACCCAAACAGTCTCAAAGGCTAACAGAAGTAGGGTTGGCTGGATTCGCTTTATCACCGAGAACTGACGCCACTTCGCATGTCTCCCCTTCAAACGATAGCTTCAAGTCGGCCGCACTCAAAGTGACGAGACGACACGTATATTTCAATACGGAGTTGGGTTAGATTTGGTGTCAATACCCTCGCGCGCAGTCTGCCCATGTCTCCCGAACAAGGACGTTTTCAAGATTTGCCCGTATCCTTCAGGTAGTAACCCATCTCGGAGTTACAGGAAGGATCCGGAGAGGCACTGCTGTTTGATGACTTCGACCTCGCTACCCTTTACATCTCCAGCCCTTGTATATGGAATCCGCGAGTCATCTTTCCCAAAGACTCCATACCTGGTTTCTTTCGTGCTGCTATGCATTCTATATACGAGTTTGCGATTGAGTTCCTACGTGCCGGCAATTTTACCCGACCGATCAGAAGAACGATCGCGGTACTTGCGTTCGAGAGACCCCGAGTATAGAAGATCGTTCATACCCGATGCTCAGTGTAAGGTACCGCCGACGCTTACATACATAGGATAGATTCATTTTCAATACCCACACAGAATTGTAAAGCTTCAACCTTGCCGGGAACAGGGAGGATAGCGATCATATTTTGGGTTCTCACCGTCCCTTGACATTCCTCAGTTCTGCAGGATATGATGCGAAGTAATCCAGTGACCCGCCACTCAGGTGGCAGAGAGTGTCCTAATTTTAGACCCCAGTGGCAGAACCTCCAGACAGTTCATTATTGTCACGACTAGCTTAGCTCGAAAGGTTGCCAACCTAATCACGTTTGAGTATCGGAGCTACATTCGAGATCATGTTGGTGAAATGGACACCTCCGGCGACATTCACCACAGATCTGGCCCATGGATCCAGCGCCTACATTCCATTTGGGAACGTAACCTGTGTCCCACCAGGACAAGTCCCCGCGACCTCCCCTCGAGTTGATTTTCACCGCACCCCTCACAGGCTTCCTTGCGCTTACCTCGCCTCAATCATGCTGCCGTGACAGCACCTGTACACCACATACAATATACGAGAACGCCACAGGGACTGCCTTTACTCAGCCCCTCACTGTCTGCACAATATTCACTGGTGGTACCTTCACCACGCACCGTGTAGAGACACGACCATCCCGCTCGGTGTACTCCAGACCTTCTCTCGTATCTCCCCCCGACTTCAGAGGGGATCACGGATAGTATCTGTCCTAGCTAGTCCTGCAATTGGTATCATCATAGTGTGCTTCGACTACTTTGCACTGACCTATCACTCCGGCGTGCGCCGCCTGTCTGTCTGTCTTCGTGTGAAATATCATCGCGTGTTTCCTCTTCGTCGGCCAAGAAGATCTCTTCTCCTCCTCCTCTCACTCTCTAATACGGATGTGGCGTATCTTTACTGTTGTAGTGGGTGTCCGCGATAGACACCCCAAGTATGTTTTAGAGAAGAATAAAATCATGGGTTTTCTCTACCATCATAGTTCTAAACCCCTTTTCTCCTCTTACCCAATGGCCTCTTAGTCTCTAAAAGGATGTTCTAAGTGGAGGTGTCCAGGGCACTCTTCGAACATCCTGATCGTATCCTCTTTGCACTCGCCGGAAAACGATCATTGTCATGAGGGGAAAGGGACTTCAGGACCTTTGCATTTTCTCTGCAAAGAATCCCTATTGATATCGAGGTCTTGAGCACTGGACCTTCGACCACCCTTGCCCCCGTTCCCGGTAGGTGGGCATCAAGTTGGTCGGTGGTATAACCACTACTTGGTGCTAGGATTTCTTGAACCATCGCATCGGAGCTTTGGGAGATTTGTATGGCTGCGACATCCTAATCGTGAGTGGTATCGCTCCAAACCCTACACGGACCAATTATGGTGTAAATTATCGCAATCTCTCAGTTTGGGGATGCAATTGGTGTCACGCGGGTGTACATTTTGGGGGTTTTTCATGTTTAAAAAAAATTTTGGGGGTATAATTTGGTGGACATGTGTACGTAGTTGGGATTTTTCGTGGTCCAAAAAATCATTTGGGGTTTAAATTTGGTCACAAGTACCAGGTTTGAGTTTTTCGTGGTACGTTAACCCTTTAAATTTTTCTCAGCATACATAGAGGTGCCGACCGTGGGTCCCTTGAAGGCTGCCGCAAACCGTAAAACAAAAGAAAATCGAACAATAATCCCGGTTAGGCGTTTGACTGGAGAAACAACGTTTTTGTGCACTGGATTCTTCTCCGCCAAATGAGTTCTATTCTTTTGACAGATTCCACGACCTATTCTAAAGATTTAGAACCACAAGACCCCTGAATTGATGGGCTTCCTGATTGGGCAAACCTGACCTGTACAAGAACAGATGAAGCATGACGGCGACTAGGGTTTAAATGACATTTACGATGCAAGCAAAATAAAAACTGATACACTATCTCTATATCGAGTAATGTCTCATCATTAATTACTCCTTTTTTATCCATCCGAGATATTTTAGGCATTTGTTGCTAGGATTTAATTCATGAGGCTGACTAATTTTTGTCAGAATGTCATTTAGCATCGTATTTTTTTTATTTGTCCTCATTCTAGTACATGACTTGCTGACATTGGACAACCTACAACGTTTTATCACTCTTTCTATTTTTTTCTTGTGTGACTGTTATAATATTGGCTATTATAGGATGGTCCGAGGTCAATCAACCCCGAAATCATGCTGCACAGGCTAAAGTCTCAGTGAGTACCTCGTGGCCTATGGCAAGGGCTCGCCGCTACACCAGTTGGCTAGGGAATACCCCTTCACTCAACTTGATCTTATGCAGAGCTTGGCGCAAGATAATTAAGACTGGGGCAATGGAATTTGTATTATTCAAGTAAGATGCCATGGACTGGCTAGAGTCTAAGAACGCAGCAAACGAACAAAAACGGAAAAAAAGAGATAAAGATAAATAAGTTAGAAAATAAAAAAAGAGTTTGAAAAAAATATTAAAAATATTATTAAAAATTGTCCAAAGCAGTTTCGAATCCATTTCATCACCAAAGAAAGTTTCTGTTCTCTCATTTCCATATAATCAATCTTTTCTTTATTATTTTTTGTTCCAAAAAAGTTTGTTACTCATGTCATTCGTGCTCTTGGAATTTCAGGTATGTCATGAGCCCACCGATTAGGTCAGTTGAGCATGGCAAAGCTCTTCAAGCGGCGCTTTCGACAGAGAGTTCTACAGGTTCCTCCAAAACTTAAGACAACTCTGAAAATATTTTACCTTGAGATGCGGATTTTTTTTCCCTGATCATGGAATTTCTTTTGACAATGTGCAGCTCATAGGAACTGATCATTGTGCCTTCAATTCTACACAAAAAGCTCTAGAAATCGACAATTTTCGAAAAATCGCAAATGGCGTTAATGGTAATCATAGGATGTCTTCTCTAAAATAGTTAAAGCCGACCATCTGAGCTGTTTATTGTTCCGTCTCACATCTCGATCTGTGATTTTTGTAGGATGCATAACTCCGCCTATGTATGCTTACATAGCCTGTCCCAAGCTAGGGTAAAGGAGGAGGGTTGGCGTCAAGCGTAGCGAGCCGGCCGTAAAAGAAAGAGCTATCCCTTATGAGATGAACCCTTTATATGCTTTTCGCTTTGGGTTCATTGACCGCCGACCCTAACTAGTTTGGGATAAAGGTGATGTTGATGTTGAGGAGAGGATGCATCTTGTTTGGGACACAATGGTGGTAAGCAGCTCCTGCTAGTTGCATTTATCTACTCAATCACAAACCTTTCCAACCGAGACACTGTTCATTAATGTTCGTAGGAATCTGGACAAATTTCTCTCTGATTATGTCCGGATAACGAGCACCGAGTGGTATGTTTTTGTTATGTTTCTTTTGGTGATGAATGAGTTCTCAGACGTATTGATGGGTATATGAGATAACATATGCTCTTTGAACATGATCAGCGCTAGGATCTTCAACATATACCCGATAAAGGGAGCGATCCTTGTGGGGTCTGATGCTAATATAATCATTCTCAACCAAAATGCGAGTTTTGAGATCAGTGCCAGGAACCACCACTCTAGATCTGATACAAATGTCTATGAGCGAAGGAGAGGGAAAGTAAGTTTTATTTCTGCTACGATCTCTCTCCATTCACCACTAACACATTCCATTTCTTTCTGTCCTTATCCTGCAACTTTTTCTCCTTTCGCCCATTTCTCCTTCGGCCTGCTCTTAGATGACCATTTCGAGCTTAAGCGCAACAAATTGTGTTTTCCTTTTCCAGGGAAAAGTCAAAGTGACAATTGCGGGAGGAAGGATGGCTTGGATGGATGGTCAGCTCAAGGTCACTCATGGTTCTGGCAAGTATGTAGAGATGCCACCTTTTGGTTATCTTTTTGGGTGGACATGGACAACGTTGCTATGATAACGTTTCTATTTCTCTGTTTCTGTTCTAAACCTATTCCAGAAATAGGTTTGGAACAGAAACTCGTTTTGGCAACGCAAATCTGTTTTTCTATTTCTGAAACAAAAAGCTGTTTCAGAAATAGATTTTGGACCAAAATCAAAAATAAAAAATTTTCGTTTTTAGCAAAAATAGAAAAATCTATTTCTGTTCCAAAAATAATTTCTGGAACAGAATGGCTGTCATGCGCGCCTTAGATATCTCTCGTCCCTTCGAGCTCCGGTAAAGAGACGAAGATCGTGTGCATAACCTGGAGGTACTTTGAACTCTCAAGAGACAAACACAATATTCAAACAACGATTGGGAGCATGAACACTGTGCAGGTTTCAGCCGTGGCACACGTCATATGTGAATTGCTATCGGGCGCTGGTGACTGAAGCTGCCTAGTTATCATGTGGCTTGACATGGTCAAGTTAGTGCTGGACGACCTGGTTTTCTGGAGCGCTCATCGTCCTAGTACATGTATCAAATGCCTGAATGAGTAAAGTCGTGTGTTTGAGTATGGTATCATTTAGGTGTGACTTATGATGTAATGCAGCAAACACTGTATGTTTTTGAAATTCCAGATTGCTAATATGCCAAGTGGAACTCGTGTTTCAATACTGACGGGGATTAGTGTACTTTTACATAGATTTCATTCCGAGTGAAATAAGGTACATAAAGCTCCGTCAGAAATTACAGAAACTTCCGATACATCTCTACAGATGAACATGATCTCTCTACTATGTTACAGGGATAATTCGCTACAAGATAGAGCGGTCAGTTCTCAAAGACTGGCGTTTGGTCGAATGTTAGAACCGGGAATCATGGCTTTATACAGCAGTTAATGTAGGTCAGGATCTTCTTTTTCCTCTGCACGCAGTAAACATAGGACATTAGAAGCATGTCATCGCATCTGTTTCTCTTCAAGAAAAACGTATCGCAACAAATTATTGCTAGCGAAATTGCTGCCCCTTCTATTAATGTCGGTTGCATCTGACCGAGGGGATAGCGATGTGAAATGTGACGGAGTTCCCCGTTTCACTGAATGAAGATCACTTGCGCCAAAGGGTATTGATGATACAGTACTGGTTAGTAAGCTAAGAGCATCGACGGGGACAGTGTTTTGCGTACTTCGGAACTGGAGGGTGTCTTACCATGATCGGGTCATCCTGATGATAGGCAGCCATCAACTCTTTCTCGTTCCCAAGGCTCGCATGGCTGATGTCCCTCTTGTGTTGCTTCCTGTTTGCGCGGGCGCGAGAGAACACCATGGAATAATCAGTTGCTCCCGGGGCCTTATGATCCCAACCCCCGAACTGAGGGATGGACAGATAGCCATTTTGCTGTAAATAGGACCATTTTTCGAGTCAGTATGTCTATCCTCAGGAGATTACAGCCATATATTCAAGCAACCATGAAAATTTTCATGGCCGTTTCGGTCGTCGTCATCACCAGGCGATCCCATCTGTCGGTTTTTTTCGCTCTTTTTCCTTTCAGATGGCCGAATAAATACAAGGGACTATTCCCATTCGTTTAGGATCTTGACGGGCTAAACCAAAACTAAAGACCCAATCAAGCCAAATGCTATGCTTGCTCATTACATTGAGATTAACTGTATGCAGAGCCATGTCTATGTGTTGATACGAGGTTATTCTTCTCTGTCAACTCATTAAAATTAAAATCTGTATGTCAAGCACGTCGACGAGCCTGACATGAGAGAATCAGCAAACCGCTTCACGAGCAAAACAGAACAAAACTACTATATCATCAAGAGATTGCTAAATTATCAGGCATTCGTGATTTGAGATATACATAATCAGCTCTTAAGAGCGCTATTTGAGAGAGAATTTTGTTCACTGTACAGCCAATTCTCGAAAAGGGTTAATCTGCAGATTAGTCTCGAAACTTTTGGAAATCAGAAGCAACCCAATACCAGCAGCACGGATTGAGCGAAAAGTTAGATCAGTGATCGTACGAAGCGATTCACAGCAATGATTAAGCTTTGGCCTTACCTCCCTTCGATCTTCTCCCATGGCGGCAAAACCTAGAGAGAGAGAGAGAGAGAGCAAAGAAACTCTGGTTCTACTTCTTTATAAACTCAGGACACAGAAGAGAATGGTCCATCCTTAAAACAAGAAGAACGGAAAGGTGACGAAGTTGGCGTTTCCTCAGGATAAACGCTATACTAAAAACATCTCGGCCCAATTTATCTGCCAGCCCTTACCAGGTTGTCGAGCAACAGAATTAACGACTTTTCTGTTGTGGATTCTCGGTGACAGTCTACCAGAAGAGGTGCTCTTTTGTCTTCTAGAGAGAGAGAGAGAGAGCGCACCCATTAAAAGTTAAAAGCAAGTGCAACCAAGATCACCTAAAATCAGTTAAAAAAGATGAGACTTTCTAGTTACAGGAATCTATGGCTCCCACCTTCAATTGGAATTTACCCAAATTAAAACCCTCATCCTTACTTTGTTGTTTTCGTTGAAAAGTCATTTACCGCTCTGTAAGTGATGTTCCTGAATTAACTCAGGAAGATATTGTTTGCTTTGGCCAATCCCATGCCGAGCCTCACGGTTTTGTCTTTTAGCATGCAAGTA
This sequence comes from Psidium friedrichsthalianum, assembly GCA_019149425.1. NCBI lineage: Eukaryota > Viridiplantae > Streptophyta > Magnoliopsida > Myrtales > Myrtaceae > Psidium > Psidium friedrichsthalianum. Next base: position 7,043 of record JAGVVM010005867.1, read on the forward strand.
AAGCACCTTCCTAGAAAGTCACACGTCCTAAGAGTACTCTTGGGTGAGCAAGCTTAACTAAGTATTGCCGTTATATCAAAAGCCGAATTCATAAGTTACTTCTAATTTTCATAATTACTCTCTCCTGTCAAGAATCGCTCCTTGTCTAAGCCCTCTGGCCCTGGGATCACGCCCCACTGTCATTGGATTGGGTCGTTACACGTATCCGTGAAATACTTTGTTAATTTGGGATTGTATTTTCCTAACCCACCTAACTAGACCTCGCAGCGTATGAATCAATCGAAATCTATTCTTCGACCACCAAACCAAACCCCTTGTGTTACGTTCGATTAATGTGACAACGCCTTGATCCTCAAAGAGCAAAATGCAAGGATTCCCAATTTATTTCTTTCAACATTTCCATTTTAAACCGCCGGTGCAATTAGCTGTTGGTCGAAGCGCAAAAGTCGACCGGCACACAAATCATGCGGGCAACGTGATTGATCGATCGCGCGGTCCAGTTGCGGAATCGATGCACGAAAGGTGTTTTCATCGTTCATGGGAGTGGGCAACGAAATGTATGGCCGAGGTAGGGACGACCAAAATGGGAAGAACATAAGCGCCTGTGTTGAGGATGTTTGAAACTTTTTGTCGAAATTGTCTCCTGAGTATAAGATTGTGCCCTTTTTGGGAGGGTTTTATACCAGAAAAAACTCAAATCGATACACACAAGACAAATTTTTTGCAAATTTTTGGGTCACCAAAAGTCTCAAACTCGTACTCGCATGTCACATTTACCATTCATTGGCTTCCGTCAAATTTTACCATGAAATTGTTAAGCTGATATGTGGCAATAACTACGTTGACTTGGTAGGTAAAATGGTATCTGTTCACCTATGCTTCTAACGAAAGAAGGGTAACGATCTTCCGATCATTAGGCTTTGTGAACTAACTCAACCATCAGTAGAAAATCTGATTAGATATGCCCGAAAATCTATCTATTTTTTTTTTTTTGGGTAAGGAACCGAAAATCTATCTATTCATCTCCTAGATTTCCATTTGGTAAGTTTATTGATGAGTTAAAAATTACAAACATCAGTAACTCGTCAAAATGAACCAAGGTAACCAAGATATAGTTTTTGACCAAAAAAAAAAAACCAAGATATAGTTGGAGTTTGACAAATGAGAATTGGTAACCAAGATATAGTTGGTAATATAATCCGACAAAAATTGGTAACTCGCTCTCATTTAGGTTAATAATTTCGCATTGCAGTTAGTATAATGTTACTGAGTTATGTTAGCACAAAATTGTTAACTTGCAGACTATAAAAAAAAAATTGGCAAGTTCTTGAAAAGGGAAAATTACCAAAAAAGTTATAGACATATTGTAATTGTGTCAATTTAATCCTAAACCTTTTGAGTTGGCCAATTTAATCCTAAACAAGTTGTCAATTCAATTCATCCAGCTAATTTTGACTGAAAATTGTTAATGTGGATGTCAACCGTCCTAGGTGGCGCCACCAATGCTGATTTTAGCAATTTTCTATTACTTTTTTTAATTTTTCAAAGATTTATAATTTTTTATTACTTTTCTATTTCTTCATTGTGGCTTACGAGATCCTAGTCACTAGGCTAGATCAGCCTCACCAAGACTAGGCTGGTGAGGCTCAACCTCGCTATTGTTGGGCGAGGTCGACCTCGGAAGTGGTTGGGTTAGCAAGGCACGACCTCATTTGATCTAGCAAGGTCGGGCCTCACTGGGCTTGACCCTCACTTGCCACAATGAAAAATTAGAAAATAAAAGGAAATAGAATAAAATAATAATAAATTCATAAAATTTTTATATAAATTATAAAAATTATTCACGTCAATGCCGGCTACTCCACATAGGATAATCGACGTCCATATCAGTATTTTTTGGTCAAAATTGACTAAATGGACATAATTATAATAAGTTTAGGAATTTTTTGTAATTTCTCCTCATAAAATTGTTGGTGACTTACCAACAATTAACTTGAAAAAAGAAGGGCAAAAAGACACATGGAGTGCCAATATTTATGCATCATGCTTACTTTAGTGTCCGTATTTTTTTCACTTAAGTGCCAAATCTCACTTAAGTGCTAAATCAGAGAAAAAAAATCACTTAAGTGCCAATTCCGACCAAACAGTACACGTATCTTTTTTATTAATTTTTTAATATTATGTGAAATTTTTTAAAAACGTCAAGCCACATGGCGTCCATGTGACAATTTTTTTATAATTCAGTCCATGTGGACACCACACAAGCTTTTAAACTAAAAATTAAGTTAAAATTTTTAAAATAAAAAATAACCTAAAATAACCTAAAAATAATTTTAAAAAAAAGTTGTAATTGTAGTTGCAGCGTCATGGCTGTCAACCCTCGCCGTCACCCACCATTGCCGGCAATGGGTGGGGGAGTGCCTAGGGAGGTCGCCGAGCCTCGGCAAACCCTACCGAGGCTTCACCAAAGGTTGGTAAGGGCTGGCCGTGGCTGGCTAAGGCCTCACAGACTCACAGCGAGGTCGACCTGGCCCATATCTAGGGGAGGTCAAGTCTCGCTGTGGTCATCGCTGGGGGATTCTGGCCTTGCCATGGGTCTGCAAGCCCTCCGCTAGCCACAGTCAGGTCTTGGTAAGAGTGGTTGGGGCTCAGCAACCCCACTGGGCACTCTCCCACCCATCGCCGGCTAGTGATGGTAGGTGACAGCGGACGTAACTTTAACTTATTTAAAAAAAATAGCTTATTTTTAGTTTATTTTTACTTTTTTAATATTACGTGGATTTTTTATTGATTTTTTTTATGCTGACTAGGATCCTCCGACGAGTCACGAATGCTTTCCGGTGATGGTCATCGGATTTGGCACTGCAATAACATTTTCAAATAAATTGACACTTAAGTGATTCAAAAAAAAAATATTGGCACCGAAATGAGCGTTGTACACAAATATTGACACTCCATGTGTCTTTTTGCCAAAAAAGAAGTCACCGATCCTTTTTTTTTAAAACCTACAATAGCCTTTTCACCCTAGTGACATTTTATCGGTTACAAAGGCGCACATGGCAAAAGTTCTATTTCTTTTGGCCGGAAAAAGGTTTGGAACAAAAATAAAAAGTGAAAATTTTCTACTTTCTGTTTATGGAATAGAAATATAAATAAGAATTTTTCTTATTGCTCACTCCCCCTCTCTCTCTTGCATCTCTACCGCCGGTTGCTGGTCGCCTGCTACCGTTCTCTTCCTGTTGGTCTCTGGTCCTCGGTTGTCGATCATTGCCACCGGTCTCCAGTCCTTAGTTGTCGTCTGCCCCAAGTCAACGACCGATCGCCTCTCTCATGTCCCTATTGCAGGCCTCCATTCACCAGCTCCCAACCATGGGTTGCGATCCACTGGCCCTCGTTTGCCATCCACCAGCCTCCTTTTCACCCTTTGCCATTCGCCATATGTCAGTCTCCAACGACCCTCCACCAATAGTCGACTGAGGCCCACCGATCAGTAACCATAAAAATTTCATGATGTTATCAAACGAATTTATGTTTTGGGAACATAAATTTTATGTCTTTATCAAACGAGTGTCTCTTTTCAAAAACTCGTTCAAGGAATAGAAATAGAGTCTAGGAAGAGAATGGTTGTCCTTCGCGTCCAAAAAAACTGATGTGTTTTTTTTTTATAGGGACGGTAGAATTGGGCGACCTTAATTTGTGCATTTCTCGTGCGTACCTTACTTTTTAGTATGTAATGTCTAAAAAAGTTTATTGCTAGCCAGATCTAAATGGTTGTGGAAATAATCTTGGCCAAAAAAAGAGTTGTGCGAAACCTGACCAATTTGAGAGATTACCATATCTCGCATTAATTTTGGGATTCGACGCATACAAAATTGTATATAAGAAGGTCGAGGTCTACTAATTCTGATCACCATATTCTTAGTAAAAATCATCTCATATTAAGGCCGATCCTCGCGTATGTTCGACTTTTCTGCTTCGATCGATCGATCTCTGTCACGCAACGAACCCCGGCCTTTGTGGAAGCCCTGGTCGAAGCCTGTATACTTGGAGTTGTACAGATATGAATCTCAGACAAAGGTACTAAGATAAATATCTCTCAAATCGTTGTGTTAGCATTAATGTCTCAATTTCTCTTCTGGCAACGTCGAGATGTTGAAAGTCAGTGGTAAATTCTGGGAAGAAGTAACAATGATTTGCTAATTCTATCCAAGTGCTCATGAATGATAGGAATTTGAATGAATACTCGAATTCGTCCGAGGAGAAATATTGAGTATTTGCAAAGTAGACACGTAACACATGCATTATTGACCACAGTTGCAACACCATACGCAATCCATAAATATGGTCGCTATCGACCGATTCCTCGTCCACGATATCGTCTCGGTGATGTTTGTCTTCATCGTCGCCCGGCTTTTCGTCCGCTTGCTCCTCCGAAAGCTCTCTCGGAAGCTCCCCCGGGGCCGAGAGGGTGGCCGGTCATCGGGGCGCTTCCTCTCCTAGGAACCATGCCCCCATGTAACCCTAGGAAAAATGGCCAAAACGGACGGGCCAGTCATGTACCTGAAGATGGGCACTTGCGACATGGTGGTGGCGTCGACCCCGGATGCGGCTCAGGCATTCCTGGAAACCCTAGACATGAATTTCTCGAACCGCCCCCCAAACGCCAGCGCGATCCACATGGCGTATAATGCTCAAGACATGGTTTTCGCCGCTACGGGTAAAGGTGGAAGTTGCTTAGGAAGCTGAGCAGCCTCCACATGCTCGGTAGCAAGGCCCTCAATGAGCGGACCGATGTCCAGGCGACCGAGCTCAGCCACATTCTCCGAGCAATGCACGAGTCGAGCGCGCGGGGCGAGCCGGTGATGGTGCCTGAGATGTTGACCTACGCCATGGCCAACATGATCGGGCGAGTGGTACTGAGCCGCCATGCGTTCGCGGCGAAAGGGTCCGAGTCGAATGAGTTCAATGACATGGTGGTGGAGCTCATGACCTCCGGAGGCTACTTCAAAGTCGGCGACTTCATACCGTCGATCGCGTGGATGGATTTGCAAGGGATCGAAGGAGGAATGAAGCGGTTGCACAAGAAATTCGACACTTTGTTGACGAGGATGATCGAGGAACATGTGGCCACGGCTCACGAACGTGAAGGCAAGCCAGATTTCCTCGACATTTTGATGACTAAAGTGTCAAGAGACCAATACCGGAAGCGAGACGCTCAATTTGACTAACGTTAAGGCTCTTCTATTGGCAAGTTTCTATTACCCAACTTTTCCTGCTTACTTCATCTGAAGGTATCATTCTGCGTAATATTTCTTGGATTCCTCTCAGTCATCTAGCTAGCTGCTAATTTTTCTCTTTGGCAACCATGATTTGAGTTATATTTTTCTCCTTTGTCCTCGTTAGACGGTAATATACATTTTTTTTAACCCACACAATCAGAAAGCATCCTCCACTCGAGGGGCGAAATTACCAAAAAAGTCTTAAACCTATCACAAATGTGTCAATTCAATCCTAAACTTTTTTTTGGTCAATTCAGTCCATCCGATCAATTTTGAGTAGAAATCGCTAGCGTAACGATATCGGCGCTAAAGTGGCAATATTTTTCAAATCGCTAAGGTCAGGCGATCGGCCAGTGCCGAGGGTCAACCTCGCCCACCCCTGGCTAATCGTCGAACTTCGGCAACCAACTAGAGGAAGAAAAAAGGCCAAAAAAAATAATAAGGAATTAGAAAAATATATTCAAATGTGATTAACAAATTGACCGGATGAACTAAATTGATACAAATGAAAAGGTTTAAGACTAAATTGACACAATTATAATATTCTTAGGACTTTTTAGTAATTCACTCTCAATCAAGGATAAAGGAAAATATGGTTCTGGTTTCACTTGCTCTCATGTACTTGCAAGTTCATTGAATTTCTCTTTGGTCCTTTGAGCAGAATTTGTTCACGGCGGGCACGGACACTTCGTGTAGCGTGATAGAATGGGCGTTGGCCGAGATGCGGAACAGCCCTAGCATCCTTGCCCGGGCACATGAGGAGACGGATCGAGTCACCGGCCGGCCACCGGCGCCTTAAAGAGTCCGACCTACAGAGACTCCCATAACTGCGGGCCATCTGCAAGGAATCCTTACGGAAGCATCCGTCGACGCCCCTGAACCTGCCCCGCATCTCAGCCGAGCCATGCCTAGTGAACGGGTACTACGTACCCAAAAACACCAGGCTCGGCATGAACATATGGGCGATCGGAAGGGACCCGGACGTGTGGGAGGGCCCTCTCGGGTTCGTTCCCGAGAGGTTCCTCTCGGAGAAGCACGTGAAGATCAACCCGGGGGGGAACGACTTCGAATTGATACCGTTCGGAGCCGGAAAAAGGGTTTGCGCCCGGGGGAGGATGGGAGTGACAATGGTTGAGTACATTTAGGGCACCTTGGTTCACTCCTTAGATTGGAAATTACCAAATGGAGTCGATGAGCTAAACATGGACGACACTTTTGGTCTAACGCTCCAAAAATCTGTGCCACTCTCGGCTCTTGTTAGCCCAAGACTCTTGCCTAGTGCATATACTTAATTCTTGAAGCTTAATTACTTGTGTTTGCTTTCAATAAATTTGCTAATTCCTTTTGTTTGATTTATCTTCATCTTTTTCAATGTAATTTGAATAATTTTGCTAATTCCCTATTCCAACGTGTCTGAATCACAACGGTCGATATGCGTCGATTATGAATAAAATTGACGTGCAAAATATTTGCACGCAGAATTCGAAGTTCCTACACATCCTCGTCGAAGAGAGATGAAACATTGGACCTTAATGACGACGAAGTAGATCGTAGATTATGACTTGACAAGGCTTCCTTGAACTGTCGTCTTACTTTGCTTTTGCTAATGTCGATCGGCGTCGATGACTTGGCTCGGTTTGATTACACGGCCTTCGTCAGGGAGGACATGCTGAACGGGGCCGACTTGGCTCGGGAAGCATGCCGTCCCTATCGGATCTGTCCAAAACGGGCTTACCCGATCTGGCCATGCTCTTGCTCGCGTCGCGGTTACTGATCCGACAGATGGAACGAAACAGAAGAAGAAAACATTCAAGCGAAATTCCAAAGAAATCTATAGGCCAAGAAGTTTGTGCAGGTTAATTACAGTTGATGTTGAGAAGAAAAAGAGCAGATCAACTTCCTACTCTATCAAACCGAGAACCTCCGTCGTCGCCACCGTTCTCTCCGACCAAATCTCATTCAATTTCGTCACTTCAAGAGTAATATACAAGTGCAACATTCTTCTTCTATCAACCAAACCTATCAGCATTGATCTCTTATATCTATGTGCCAGAATACAGTTGCCAAAATCCGATGATACACGCCCGGTCGACCAGAATAATGGTTTCCTGCTTCCTCCTTCCCAAGCACCGTTTCACGAGATTAAACAAAGACGTCGCGCCTCTTCTTCGGGTTCGGGTCTGGATTTCCTTTTCTCATCATTGCCACGAACTCATCGTAGTTGATCCGACCATCCTGCAAAATGCAAAAAGGATTGAACAGTAGTGGGGTCAGTATAGGTTCATGATTAAAAAGATGAGAGTAATCAACCGAAACTAGGCCCGTGTCATTCGGAGTCGGGTCTACCCTAATGCTGCAAAAATGACTTCTTTATGCGAACTCACATTGTCGGCGTCGACTTCAGAGAGAATTTCCTTGATGTCCCTTCCGTCGTGCATGCCGAATTCTCGAAGAGCTTGCTCTAGTTCTTCAGTTGTAATGAACCTGAGTGAGATCAGACTGTTATGAGAAACTGATATGCACAGCTCACAAGATAACTACGGTCGCAGATAACATCGATTTCTATGGACAGTGATGATAGCTAAAACAATACCCGCTGTTATCTTTATCAAAGTACTGAAAAGCAGTGTAGAGATGCTCCTCTCTGTCCATCCGGTTCATGTGCATAGTTGCGGTGATGAACTCATCGTAGTCTATCGTCCCGTTACCATCAGCATCGGCCTATCGTCGTTGCCAAAGTTTGAAGGAGCAAGAAACAGAGTAAGAGCGGCGGTATTTGAAAAAAATCTCGAGAAGTACATCTGTAGCATCTCGAAGGGAAAAAATTAAACCCGGTTGGCCGATTATTTCCTCAATAGTGAATGAAACACTTACTGCTTCCATAAGTTGTTTGACTTCGTACTCCGATAGCTCGTCCCTTGCTTCGAAAGACCTTGCTTCAGCTCCTCAAGTGTGATTGTGCCGCTGTTATCGGTGTCCATGCCTTTGAACATCTCCTTCAACCCCATTATCTCCTCCTCTGACAGACAACCGGCGATGACCTTGACATTTCAAGAGAAAGCTTGAACTTCAATGACCATTCAAAAGTGGCTTAATCATATCCTTCTGTGCTATATACATGTGAAAGATGTTCCGTCATGAAGATTCAGCCAATGTTTCTTAATGAAACTTTTAGACTTAAGTATACTAGCTCCATTTGACAAGAGGTGAAGATGGGATACCCGAAGAGCGGCTTTCTTGAACTTGTTCATCGCTCTGAACTGTTTGAGCCTATTCAAAACCGCATTGTCAAGAGGTGTATCGGGTGCTTCTCCATCCTCCTTAATCCAAGGATGGCCTGACGAGATCAGCACGAGAGGGATGGCATGTCAGAAAATGCTTCTGGATGTTTGAATGGAAACTTCATTTGGCAAATACTTACTGAGAACTTGGAAGGCGGTCAGCCTCTGCTTGGGGTCAGAATTCAACATCTTCCTCACAAGGTCCTTTGCTCCTGGTGAAATCGAGGGCCATGGATCGCTCGTAAAGTCGAGCTGACCGCGTAGGATCGCATTGAAAATCCCATTTTCGGACTCTGTCGACAAACATTGTTATGTTTCAGACTCAAAGCAAGACCTATTTCCACGCATTCATCTGGGAACATACTTAAAAGAAAGTAACACTGCTTGAAATAAAGGCAAAACCTGCCCAGAACGGAGGAACTCCGGAGAGGAGAATATATAGCATGACCCCGATACTCCAAATGTCGGCCTCCGGTCCATATCTCCTCTTCAAGACCTCCGGCGCAATATAATATGCGCTACCGACAATTTCCTTGAACACGTCTCCTGCAGATAGAATAGAACCGTCACTACCGATTTGCAGATGGAACTGAAACTTATTGAGATCCAAATTCAAAGCCTGAGAGATATTATCAGCTAAGCAAACAAAATCCTCCACTCAATGATATTAAAGAGATACACAAACAAGGGAACTAAGTATTGACCTTGCTTGAAGAAGACGGACAGCCCGAAATCGGTGGCCTTGAGCGGCGAGTTCTCGTCCTTGTTGAGCAGAAGGAAGTTCTCGGGCTTGAGGTCCCTGTGTATGACCCCCATGGAATGGCAGGTGTGCACGATCTGGACAATCGTCCTGAGCAACGAGGCCGCGGCCCGCTCCGTATAGTGCCCCTTGGAGATGATCCGGTCGAACAGTTCTCCCCCGGCGCACAGCTCCATCACCAGATGCACCGAGTGCTTGTCCTCGTACGCGCCCTTGAGCTCCACGATATTGGGCTGGCCGGTCAGATGGTACATGATCTGGACCTCCCTCCTGACATCCTCGATGTCCTCCTTATTGACCAGCTTCCGCTTGGCGATCGTCTTGCAGGCAAACTGCTGGCCGGTCTGCTTGTGGGTGCACAGGTGGGTGACCCCGAACTGCCCTCGGCCAAGCTCCTTCCCAATCGTGTACATCGACTTGACGTCCTCCACGGGACGGCCGAGGACCGGGCCGATGGGGCTTGGCTTGGAGGCCTTGGAGCCGGACGCGGGCGGGGTCGATGATGGGGGAGGGCTCTTAGGCGGGGCAGAGGTGGGGTTACCCTCACCATCCGGAGGATGGTTCTTCCGGCTCGCAGCCATGGACAACGCCTTGGTGCTCAGGGGATTGGCGGGGCCCGCGCGGAAGCAACAATTGCCCATGGTGGTGGCGAAGGTGGAGCAATTGGGAGGAGGAGGAGGAGGATGACGAGGTGGTGGGGGCTGGCTACCGAGGGGTGAAGAGGAGGGCTATCGTGAAAGAGAGAACCATGCATGCAGAGAGAGACAGAGAGAGAAAGAGAGAGAAATGGAGAGGTAGGAGAGAGAAAAGATAGGATACAGCTCGGATCGGTGAGGAAGGATGACGGATGTGCAATGCACGTACCTGTCGTGCGATCGAAAGGACTCTCCAATTTGGGGGTGTTCGTTTCGTAAGTTTGGGAAGACACTGACTCTGTTTTGGACCGAGGATTTCGCGGGAAAAACAAACGGTTTTTTTTTGTCTCTTAGGACACAGACCGTTGGCCTTATCGTTTTCTCTCTCTCTCTCTCTCTCTCTCTTTTGATAAATCGCAAATGAAAATGTTTCCTGGTTTTACCCCAACATTGGTAACTTATAATGCAATTGACTAATGCACGTTATAGAGGATAGAACACGGCGCACGGCCACAAGAGTTCATGTCATTACCTCCACTGCATGTCTCATTTGAATAAAATGCCTGAGAACAGCCTCGATTTACACTAGTCCAAACAAAAAAAAAAACAATATCTTGTATCAAATTCGTATGGTAGAGACTGTACAGTTTTCCACACCGCCTTGGTTCTAAAGAGTTACTATAAGAAAAGACTGAAAGAGGGAACAAGATACCAAATTTGCCTGAACAAACTGGTTGAACATTGTGATAGCCAAATAAATCTCAGACAACAAGAGAACGGCGCCCCGACTAAAAGGAAGATAAAGCAACTTCAGGAAACCACGGTCTAAGCACTACAAAATTCTACCGAAGTTTGTACAACAACATCGAATATGTTATCACCACGAGCCAACGAATCCGACAGAATTATATTAGAGGGTGGCAACAATTTCAGTAAGTTGGGATTGATGGATCAGCCTTGACAGCATATTCATGAATTCCCCCGGACACGTTGAATACTCTCTTAAAACCCTGAAAATTTAAGCTTGAAGTAATGAGAATAGTTATAATTATTCTTTTGACCCCAATGATATGCTCAACAGGCACCACAAATTCGTAAAGTTCCGTGTAGCTTTCCACATCACACACCATCTATAAATGCAAATAAAAATTGGAGGGAAGGGCTTTCAAGTTTCACCTGTGTCTGCAACCACTTGGCTACTTGCAACGACCTCATTCCATGGTGACACTGCATTATTAGAACATGTTAACACATCAGAGAAGGGTAGGGCAGTTCAAATCTCTAAAAGCGAAGGCATTACATGACATCTGGCTCTATGAATGCAAAGTGGAAGAAGAAAATCAATTGGCTCATCCAAGATCATCAAAGGCAATGTGGCCAATATCATTCTATCAGCATTAAATTCAAGTTATTGTTTTCAAACACCATTCAAATACCGGAGAAAGCTAGTACGATCTTACAACAATGCAAAAATAACCCGGATAACCAACAAGATTGATTTTGTTACCAAGCAGATTAGCAAAAGAGAAAATATTTGACAGACTTTTCCCTCTGAGAATACAAATTCCATACTAAGGGGGCGGTTGAGGAGGAGCAAGAGCAGGAAAATCTGACAGATTACATGGACCTGCCTGAAAATTTTATAAAGAGCAAATCTGCATGAACTAGCAACCCAATATACGCAAATAAACAATTTTTTATCTCACTTGTTATAAGTGTGCTAAAAATTGCAATTAATTTCTGTCCATCAACTCTACCGGTATGAAAGGCCGTTACCTTATGACTAGGCCATCAATAAATCTGTATATATTGGTCAATGGAGGACAAAGATTAAACCATTTAAAAAAATAAATCAGACACCATTAACCTAAATACTGCACTGTTAGACTCCACTGGAATCATAACATTTGGCGGAAGCAAAGATTGAACTAACCATTACGTAAGTATCCTTCTCAGTATCTAACTTTGTAGTAATTTCCGGTCCCCAGCTGCCAAACTGACGAAGAGGAAGAACTTGAAAACCAGACAAAGAAGCCTTGGCCCTGCCACCAATGAGTGACCAATCACTTATAAGCAAGATGCTAAAAGAAAATGATGCCACATTGAGAATTAAGTGCATGAGTGGAAAAGTTTACAAGTGCAAGAAAAACTGAACAATGACAATTGAACAAGTAAATCAAGAGACAAATTTGAGAAGTTCAACAGCAGAGGATGACTTTCAACTTGGAAAGCATGATATTAATGTCGCTGCTTTGGCACGCCAGGTTATGCGCGATTGTGTTACTAGGAGAATGTTACTTATGCAAAGCAAAATTCTGAAAGCTGACAACTGATCAACTTAGATTCAGTGATAGCCTGAACCACAGAAGTTTGAAAACCTATAATGCTATGTCACAGCACTTACTTAGAAAAATCAATTCCCAAAATCGGCTGCTTGAACATCCACTGAATAAGTTCACCTTCCCTTTCTATATCCTTTTTCTCCTCCAACCATCAATACCCCCACTTTATCAATACACCAGTCATTTATTCACCTCCAGTCAAAAGGACAAGACTACACTTATGTCCATGTTTCTAAAAGTTATTAGAAGATAAGAACATACACTTCCTCAGGCTCTCGAACATCAATGAGTTGAGCTTCTTCTAGGAAACTTGAGTCTTGCATTTTGACATGAAGCTCATCGGGCTGAATGTCTTGAAGGACTGACTCTGCCCTATACACAGAGATCACAACTGAATCAGCAATAATCCTGAGTCTCCCATTTTAAGAAGTACAATAGTTAATTAAGAGAGAGTTCCGTAACCAACCTCTCAGAAAGAACTTGCAATAAATGCCATCCAAATTTAGTCTTGCATTTTACGACTTTGTTTACAGGCGCACTAAAAGCAGCCTCCTCAAATTCTGGCACCTGCAGCATCATGTTGAGGATATTTCAAGCACACAAGGCAAGGGAAAGAGATGCTTTCGACTAAGTCACTTCTTTCATAACCTATAAAGTCACAATAGCACATGTCTTCTTGCACAGCAGCACAAGCCTGGTGCAATTTCAGGACGATTGCTGCTCATATCCATCAAATCCAGTTCCAACATCATACTTCTATAAAGCCATTATGAAGTAGATCAAACAAATAGTTGCAACTTATAGGCTTATTACTAAGTTAATAAATTCTTAATACGGAATATGTAAGAAGTTGCACCAGAGTAATGGTGAAGCTATAATAAATGTATCAACAAGTATAGAAGTGATATTTTCATCTTTCATTTCCTTGTAACATGTGAAAAAAACGGCATGATTAGTATCGCGACCCGAAAGAACCCAAAGTTGATTTTTTAATTTTTATGAATTTTTATGGATTTTTTATTAATTTTAAAAGAGAAAAGATGATTAAAAATCAGGTGTCAATAATTAGTCAATTTCTTTTTCCTGAAAATGCAAAGTTCTCTATTTTTAGTACTTGAGATAACCAGAACAGATAACCTAGAACATAACCCTAAAACCAATCAAGGATAAAATTTCAGCATACCATCTGCCCCCTTCTCACCCACCCTAGCATTCCGCCCTCTTCTTTTGAGGGACAAATTGAGTATTCAACTGCAAGGTCACTCAGATCCTCTCCTGGAACAGTAACAAACAACAGCAATGACATAGCATCAGGCTCGCAGCATACTATCTCTGTCCAATTGGTCTGCAAGATGATTACAGTTAGACCAATGAAACTTCAGAACTTTTGTTCTGTCGCATAAACGCATTAGTTTGTTCTTTCTTTCTGAATGTATGATGAAGAAAGAAAGTTTTACACAAGTTCAGGCTTGAAAATGGACCTGCTGAAATCTTTTGCTGAAGCTCTAGCAGAAGATTGAGGTCATTTTCCTTGATAAGCAAGTGCTGCACTAGTAATTCCCTCCCATTGCCAGAACTTGACTGAGAACTAAATGAAGCTGAAATACCTAAAGAAATACTTCTCACATTCAGTATATTCACCAAAAAAAATATACTAGAGGACTTCTACCTATCAATAGACAGAATTATGGAGTTAGACGCACAAATAACAGGTGCACAACAGATTACTTCACCAAGGCACTGCATAATTGTTCCAATCATCAGGCGAAAGAACCAGTGATCTAAAAAAATTGACACATCAAATGAGAGTTGCTTGTGACACACTAACAACAACTACTAAGCTCTTTGTTTCCCCTTCCCGCTGGCTGGGATCACATCTTGAACCGTTGAATATCATCTGGCAGATGACTGATCATCCCCCTACTCCTTCCAGTCTTCAACTGATATCAGATTCCAAGGCGACATTAATATCTTTGGAAGAAAGCGGTGGTTGGACTCTTCTTTCGCGATTAGCTATTACACCAGAGCAACACTTACAGAATCTTACCATGTCTACGGCCTTTAACTGTCTCGTCACCAACTCAAACACACCCTAATTCCACCCACTCTTCAATTGTCAATAGCATCCCAAGATCAATACCAACCCAAGATTAAACGTAATCTTGGATATCATTTTCACGACTCCATCCAATGCACATCACCGAGGAATAAAAAATTCCAAGCTCGACTAAATCCATCAATTCATCAAGCTCTTCCATTTCTCAAATTTTTCCGCCGAAATTGCCCACTCATTTCCATACTGCTTCTTCCCGTACTGTTCAGTTCGAATTACAGAACAAGGAAAAAAACTGCAAAACACTTTATCGGAGCTTCCACGCACTTACCTGCTCCCCTGAGGCGTGGATGGGGAGACGTGGGTTGGACCGGCTTCAGCTTCCGGCCGAGAGGAGGAAGAAGATGGTGAGGAGAAGACGTCGAGAGTGGAGAAGAAGTGGAGATACTACGAGATAGTGAAGGAGAAGAGAAGCTGAGAGCGGGAATCAGAGAGAGTCTGAGCGCTGTGAGAGCCGTAGAAGCCATTGGTGGGAAATGTGCAGCTCTTAACATTGCTTTTCGCGTCTTCCTCACTCAGCGAATTTCATCGTTAGACTGAGACACAGAGGGGAAGGATTGGTCAGGCTGCAGAGCTCAGTGGGCGGGCTCGGGCCGGATCCTAGAATCGGGCCTAAAATGTAGCGCCTATCCTAATTGGGCGGGCCAGGGTCCGACCCAACAGAACCGTGCCGGGGCCCGTCTAAAAGGTACTCCTTTTTGTCGATTTCCTTCTCTCCTTTTTTTTTTTATGAGATATGTCACTAAAAGTCTTAAAACTTATCATAAAAATATAATTAAGTCTAAAACTTACAAAAAATATAATCAAGTCCTAAAATTTTCAAAGTAATCCAATCGAGTCATTTCGTTAGCGCCGTCATTTAACTAACGGAAAATGCTGATGTGACATTTTAAAATTAATTTTTTATCCTACATGGCATTTTTAATTGTTCTATATTTTGAAATCTTATTCAAAAAAAAAAAAAGGTCAAGGCCTTGCCACGGTGAGGCCCTTTTGCCTCCGTTGCCGCGCCGCCGCCATGACGTGCTAGAGGGGCCAATGGAGGTCACCAGCCCTAGGGGAGGGTGCCAGCCCTTGCCGACCCCGAGCGTGGCCTTGCCGGCCCTAGCCGAGGTCCAGCAAGGCTTGCTAGGCACGGACAAAGCCTTGACCAGATTTGGGTTGAAGAAACCCAGACCTGGGCGAGCCCTCAGACGAATCCATGAACTTGCTTGGCTATTTCCAAAGGTAAAGGAGGACTGAAGAAGAGGGATGCTACGATAGATTCAAGTAGTGCAGCTCCAGCCTAGAATTTATGAAACCGTCAATATGTATTGATGATTATGGGCTCTGATTAAGCTATGCTTCAACAGAACAGAAAAAAAAAAAAAGTCATCAAGAAACAGAGGGCACAAAATAGAGCAGCAGTATAAGATAGATTCAAGTATCCCAACTCAAATATCCTGATGGGCAAGGCCTGGTTCAGCGAGGTCACCAGCCCCTGGCGAGAGCCGGCATCGCCCAAGTCTGGGTTTCTTCAAACCAAATCTGGAAACCCACACTTTGGGTTTCCTCAACCCAGATCTGGAAACACAAACCAGGGTGAGGCTTCGCCGCCCCTAGCTAACCTCGCCGGCCCTCACCTAGGGTTGGTGACCTTCGCCGGCCCTCCAACGATGGGCGGCGACGGCAAGGGTCACCGGTGAGGCCCTACCCTTTTTTCTTTCCAATTTAGTTTTTGTTTTCAAATAATTTTTCAACTTTTTTTCGATTTTAAATTTGATCTAAATAAGATTTCGAAAAAATAGAATAATTAAAAATGCCACATAGGAAAAAAAAAATTAATTTTAAAATGTCACACAGCATTTCCTATCAGACAATTTGACGTATTAACGAAAAAAACTTGATTATATGGATTTAATATATTTTAGGATTTGATTGCACTTTTGCATGTTTTAAGACTCAATTGCACTTGCTTAGAATTTTTAGTGAACATATCCCTTTTTACATTGGGTGTGTTTTGACAATGTCCAACACCGATGGGCAATTGAATAAGAATCTTTCATCGAAAGATGGGCAGCCGACCATAGCCGAGCCGGACTAAGGTTATTAGCGAAGCACGCAAATCAAAGCTCGATGTAAGAGCACGAGAATGCGCAAATATGGTGGTTGGATTCGAGGCCGGCGGGAGGCCGAACTAGTTACATGTCGTTTTCCTTACTGATGACTTTGATGTCTGATGTTACATAATGTAAGCTGATAAACCCGTTCAAGCGATACAAACAACATGAACTCAGCACAATGTACAATCAGAATGTAAGCCTCGCCCCGACAAAAGCGCTGGGAAAGAGCCCGCACCTGAAGACTTGCTGAAGCAGACTCGAGGTGAAGTCGGTTCAACAGCGACCGAATACACATGACGGCTTCTTCCTGGCTACCTAGAACGTGGAAATCAGTTACGAAACATTGTGCTCAGCATGGCCCCCAATCGCGATCTTAGTCATCCGTTATTTGTGGCAGTTTCCGGTCGGCAAAAATCAACCACTCTTGATAGTGCCACACACTGCCGATGAAGATGGCCAGCTGCTATATTTGATCCAAGTTATGGCTAGGATAGTCAAGAACCGGGGAGGCGTCGTTGATGGGTCCATGAGTAAATATGAGTAAGCCCGACACAAGGAGATGGCCTCGGAACAAAGACGGGGGAGCACCGACGATGCGACCCAAGGTACGGCAATGCAATGTGAAGACATACACGGATTGGGCCACTGCATTTAGTAGACACAAAAAAGAGTAATTAACAACTACAATGAACAAGTAAGGCATGAAGGAAAAAAGTAAAAAACGGGCTTCTTGTACTATGACAGCGTAATCATGCTATCATTCAGTATCATCAGGCTGCCCTTTGCCGATTCGTGTTTTAAATTAATGGACCTTTATGATGGAAAAACCGTCCATCGAATTAACCATAGCGAGAAGCCCAATGAAGCTGGAAACCTGTTGTACACTCAAAGATAACAGAAAAATGGCGAGAGTAGAAATTCAACTGAGTGGAAATTATGGTCAATGGTTCAATAAAAATCCTTCAACAAAAACCCCTCAGTGTGATGTAGGTAGCGGTAGAAACACTAAAAATTTTTCATGACCACGCAATACTGGTACATTGCATCATTTTAATGCTAGTGTGTGAGGCTTTAACAGAGGCTCTCTCATTGAATTAAAGGAAAGAAAAACAGGCATACCTGAGAAACGCGGGCAAAGGTAGAAACCAGTGCACCCGCACGACCTGATCTTCAGGAGATGCCAACAACGAGATGTTTAAAACCCATGTTACCACAACAAAGAGTAACGGTAGCAGGGAGTCCAGCCATTGGGGACCAATACGTAGGTCCTCAACTTACTGTAACAGAATCTCCAAATGGAGCAATACAACCCATATGAACTCCGTTGCCGTTACAGGATTTTTTCTTTGCAGAGAACAAATTGTTTCTATTCACCATAGTAAATGTTGCAGATAAAGACTCACAGTAAAAACAGCAGCATCTTCTAACGAATGAACGGGGATAACTGATAGAACGCCCTCAATCATTGACATCATTACATGCATGGCATCCCTATGTTCAAATCATATAATTTTCGTGTTTTAAAGGTACAGATGTGGCTGCGCCCCTAGGTCACATCAATGGGCACAAAAGCATGAAACTCTATGCAAGCCGCTGGGGCACACAGACATCTTGGAAAAGAAATGGTTACAGGCTCAACAAAGAAGACAATAAATTCACAGATCATGTCGGGCCAGCTAGAATTTCACTGGTTTGATCGCACTCCGCTTGCCAGAGACCCCGTCACATTCCGTTCCAAGGTTCCAACCATCTCCCCCCTCTCACACTACACATTAAATTAAGTTGTGTACATCTCTGGTCTAACATGTTTCATCTAATTTAGCTCTCGAGAGATGGCAGTGCCATCTTTAAGATAATTAGGCAGATGACAAAAGGAACAACCCATAGTTTGACAAGGAAAGAGGAGGCAGGCATTATGAACAAGCAATGATGCTACACACAAACGAAAGAACAATCAGCGAGATATCAAAGGTGGGGAGTTATCCGCAAAAAGCATACCTAGTTCATTGTAGGGTTGATAATGGAAAAGCAGATCCATAAGAATTTATGACAAACAGATTCACAGAAACCTCC
>JAGVVM010005868.1:0-11611 GCA_019149425.1 Psidium friedrichsthalianum
CCATAAACTACCAGTTTAACTCCTGTCCATATGTAATTAAGAGGCTTTGACTTTGATTCCTAACATACTTAGTCTCGATGAGCAAAATCCATAACATGCCTTTCGTTGGTGCAACAGAAACAATACCTTTCTTTTACGGTTCGACACCTCAATTCTTATAAAAACTTCAACTTTCTAAGTCCTTGACCTGAAACTGTTGCTTGAAGATAAAGTTTCAATCAATTATACCAATCGAGTCATTTCATGTGATGATAATATCATCAACATACACAATAAAAAACAACGCCTCTCCCTCACTATTTATAAAAGAGAGAATGATCATTTTCACATCTAGACAATCCAAATAAGCGTAAAACTTTAGAGAATCTTTCAAACCATGCTCGTGGAGATTGCTCCAAACCACACAATGACTTTTCAACTTACAAAACCAATTCACCATACTCCTCCTGAGCAACAAATCCAGGAGGTTACTCTATATACATCCTCCTCATCAAAACGTACCATGCAAGAGGCATTCTTTACATCAGCTAAAACAAAGCTAATTATATTGCAGCAAGAGATATCAAAATACAAACGATGTAAGCTTAGCAACAGGAGAAAAAGTGTCTAAAATAGTCAACCCCATACACTTGAGATACCCATTTCTCAATAAGTCTAGCTTTCAGGCGAACAGAGAATCATCGAGATTGACTTTCACAATATACACCCATTGGCCAAACCAATATCAGTTTTGTCTGACGGAAGAGGTACAAGTTTCAATTTCATTAACCTGTAATGTCTTTAATACTTCTTCCATAGCTGTCTTCCAGCGAGGGTTTTGTAATGCTTCAGCTACAGACTTGGAGACAGAATATTGATCAACAGTGGATAAAAAGGATCGAAAAGAAAGAGACACGGAAGTGTATGAGACAAAGTTTGCAATACAGTGCCGAGTGCAGGCACGGATACATTTGCGGTGAGCAATAGAAGGTCAAGGTCAGATATTATCTGAGGATCAGCTGAAGGTAGATCTGGAGCAAAAGATGATGCAGTAATACAGGAGAACAGGGGGATCAGTAATTGCTCGAGAACGCCGAGTATAAACCTTGAGAGGAGGAGATTTCTGTGCAGACACTGGTGAGACATTTGGAGCAGGTGACTGAATGATAGTCACATCACAGTCTTCATCCATCTCGAAAATAGTGATTGGAACTTCATGATAAGGAGTAGCTCAAAGAATGAAACATCAATAGTATAAAAATATTCTTCAAGATTATGGAATAGAAACAGTAGCCTTTTTGAATACGAAAATAGCCCAAAAACATACATTTAATGGCCTTGGGATCAAGTTTGATACTCTAGATCGATGATGACACAACCAAAGATACGGAGTGGTAATGCAAACAAAGGCTGATTAGGAAACAAAGTGGAGAAAGGAATACCACCTCGTAAAATGGAAGAAGGCATGTGATTAATAAGATAGCATGCAGTAAGAACAACATCAGACCAAAAGGCTTTAGGAACCTTCATCTCAAATAACATGGACCTAGTGACTTCCAATAAATGTTTATTCTTCCTTTCAGCTACACCTTTCTGTTGAGGTGTATTAGGATAAGAAAATTCATGAATCATACCACAAGTCAGAAAAAGGTGCAAAAAAGTACTCTTTAGCATTATCAAAACGTAGAACTTTGACTTGCACACCGAACTGAGTATGAATTTTAGAAATAAAGGCTCCAAATATAGAAAAACAATTCTGAACGACTTTTCATTAAATTTAACCATGTAACTCTAGAATAACCATCAACAAAAGTGACAAATTATCTATAGTCCAAATTGAAAACCAAATGATAGGATCCCAAATATCTGAATGAACTAATGAGAAAGGAGACACATCTCATTGACTCGATGGGGTAATTGACATGATGTAATTTGCCAAGCTAGCATGATTCACACTCTAAACTAGAAAGAGAGTGAAAGGTAGAATTCAACTTCTGAAGATTCTATAACGAATGATGTCTAAGACAACAGTGAATATGATTTAGAGAAGCAATACTGGGGCAAGCAATGGAAGGAGCATCTTCAAACACATACAACTCCCCCCTCCCCAGTCTCTCGTCCTCTACCAATCTTCTTCTTCGTAGTCAGATCCTGAAAAATACAAGAATCAGAGTAAAAAGTCACTGAACACTGATAGTGTTTGGTTAATTTACTAACAGACGTTAGATTGAAATAAAGTTTTGAACTGTAAAGAACTGAGGATAATAATAAGGAACGGGTTGGATGAACTATACCAACTCCCTTAACTTGAGAAGATGAACCATTAGTTAAAGTAACAGTGGATGATGACGAAATAAGAGAGGAAAATATACCTGAAAGACCTGACATATGATCAGATACCCCAGAATCAATGACCCAAAGGTGAGAACTAGTTGAAATACATGCAGTAGCATTACTTGTCTAAACAAGAGTAGCAGTGGAAGAAGAAGAAGGCTGTGAAACATGAGACTAGTTGTACCGTGCGAATTCCTCATTAGACATAACCACTACATTGCCTTGAGAAGACTGTGGTAGAAACAAAGAGCCGGTGCCAAAAAGCATTAGCAAACTGTTATTGTTGTCCTGGTTTACCATGTATTTTATAGCAAAATTTTTGAATATGGCCAGGTTTTCCATAATAATGACAAGTCTGAGTACCCCTAAACTCTCACCAGAAGCTTGGGGCTGACCATAAAGTTGTCTTTGTTCTTGGCATCTTCCTATTCCTCCTATTCCTGTGTTTCGACCACCACAACTATTATATCCTCCACGATTTCCTTTATCAGCCATACCTCTACCAGTTCGATATTGAGAGACAAGAGCTAAACTATCAACTACAGTTGTGGTGTTCTGAGAAGAACCACGGGATACCTGAAGAAATCGAGCATATGTATCCCTGAGTGATGCAATAGTCTCTCCTCCAAGAATTGAGACCTAACAGCATCATAGGCTAGACCAAAACCTCCTAGAAAATTCATTACAGCCAACTGTTCTATCTAAAGTCGCATTTGTTCAACATTAGAAAAGATAGGAAGAAGAGCATTCAACTCTTCGTACATTCTATTAAAATTAGCAAAGTACTAATCAATTGAACGCCCCTTACTCTCAGATCGGTGAAACTCTTGTAATAATTCATATATTCTGGAAATATTATTTTGGCCAAAATACAATACATCTAAATACTTTCACAATTCATTGACTGTATTAATATGAATAACCAAGTCTACAATATTACTCTCTATAGAGTTCAAAAGCTTACCCATAAGACGTGCATCAATAACATCCCAATTTGCATCATTAGTATGTTTAGTTCCAGTCAAGTGTATATGCTGATTTCTACCTGTTAACACAAATTTAACAATCTTCTTCCATTGTTGAAAGTTAGTAATACCCTCAAGTTTTTTATTAGTAATTCGAGAAGACGAAGAAGAAATTATCTTAGTCATCACTATACCACTCTTCTCAGGATCAGTCATTGCAATTGGTGATCACTTTAAATCAACTCCAATAAATCAATAACCAAAAATGTCAGAGAGTCAAAGTGGCATACAGGAGCATCTATTGTCTTGCCAACCTATTTATTGTAGCTAATTTCTAACAACAATCATCCACAAATGAATCAACAGTAACAGTCTTTAATTAATCCACCAAAAAACCCAAAAATCTAAAAATCTACCAAACATTCGAAAACCATAAGCACGAGCAAATCAACAGTAGCAGCAATCACCCAAAAAAAAAGAGCTCAAAAGTCTCGGTCAAACATTCAAAATTTCAGTCAAAAATAACGATTAGCAGGAGAGTACCCATGTCCAACGAAGAAGAAAATTGAAGCTATGGGAGCATCTCACGCCAAGGCAACATCGGAGGACCCCAATCCAGACTCACGGGGCTTGGGCGACGCCGATGACGTCGAGTCTAGGGTTCGCCGGCCTATGTAACGCCGGGCGACTCCAGATCTTGGCTAGCCGGGATTCGACAACCTCAAATCTGGGGTTTCTGACGAGTCTCGATGTACTGGACAGTAAACAGGAGTAAGATCGACGGCTGGAGCGGCTGTGGTGGTTGGCGGTGGGTGGTCGAAGGTGGCGGCGACCTAGGTTTAGGGTTTCAGTGCTCTAATACCATGTCAAAGAGAATGTCTTGATATTTTTATTAATGAAAACTCAATATATATGTACACAATAAACTCCAATAACCCAAAGATCATTCTACCCTTTTTATATCTCTAACAAGAACCTTATGAGAAGACTCACTATCTTGACTAATCAACCCAATGGGCCTGAGAGAAGAGAGGCTATTCAGCTCACTAAGGAACAAATAGACAGATTGTGGAGGCAAGAGGAAACGTACTGGAGTATAAGATCTAAGATCAACTGGCTGAAGTAGAGAGATAGGAACACTAACTACTTCGATGCAGCAGTGATTCAACCAAGGCAGAGGAATAGAATATTGACGCTGATTATGGAGAGTAATAGATGGAGCCGAGACCTTTCTGAGATTAAGGCACACATTTGCTCCTTTTATCGATCCTTATACGAATCCTTGGGTTTTTAGAAACATCTGGCCACTGCTTGATCAATGCCTGCACCTTGCAATAGAAGACATGAATGAGGCCTTGATGAAAAGATTATCTTTGGAAGAGGTGAGAGGGGTGGTCTTTCAGATGGGAGCCACTAAGGCACCCGATCCGGA
The DNA here is from genome assembly GCA_019149425.1 of Psidium friedrichsthalianum. Classification (NCBI taxonomy): domain Eukaryota; kingdom Viridiplantae; phylum Streptophyta; class Magnoliopsida; order Myrtales; family Myrtaceae; genus Psidium; species Psidium friedrichsthalianum. The sequence continues at coordinate 4,711 of JAGVVM010005868.1, forward strand.
TGGACTCAGTGGACAATTCTACCAACACCACTGGGAACAAATTCAACATGATGTCTATAATTTGGTGGATTGCTTCTTTCCTTGAGGTAATCTTGATCCCTCTCTGAATCATCCACACATTGTCCTCATCCCTAAAGTTGCGAATCAAAGAGTATTACCCAATATAGGTTGATCAGCTTATGTAATTTCAACTACAAAATCATATCCAAAGTGATGGCCAATCGAATGAAACCATGGCTTCCTAATCCTATTGCCACAGAGCAAAGTGCATTTGTGAGTGGAATGTAAATTCAATATAATATATTGGTAGTAAGTTCTCCACCAGCAGTGTATTAATAAAGAGAGAGGAAGTTCCAAGCTATTTTAAAACTAGAAATGCAAAAGGCTTATGATAAAGTGGAGGGGCATCTTTTGTTTGCAAGTATGTTGAAAATGGGTTTTTGCAATAGATGGGTTCAATTGATAAGGCTATGTATCTCAACCATCTCCTTTAGTGTCTTGGTTAATGGAGAATCACTTAAGCAATTCCAACCTTCCTGCGAGATCACACAGGGAGACCCAATCTCGCCCTACTTGTTAATTATCATGGCTAATTCTCTTTCTTCTTTGCTAAACAAAGCTGTTGTGGATGAAAGTGTGAAAGGAATTAAGCTGAATAGACGGTGTTCGACTTATCGCACCTATTGTTTGTTGATGATGCAATTTATTCCTGGACAGGGCATTGCAGGAGTGTGAAAACTTAACAAATGTACTAAACCAATACTGTTATACCTCGGGACACTCCATTAACTTGAACAAGTCATGAATTTTCTTTAGTAATGGCTACCCCGAGCAATTGAAGATTAATATGGCGCGGATACTGAGGGTCCCAATCATCAAGAAAACAGGCAAATACTTAGGAATCTCATCAGATTTGGGGCAATCAAAGAAGCAGATGTTTGGTTTGGTGTTAGCGAGGGTTAATATGAAGCTCGAAGGGTGGAAGGAAAAGTTGATGACTAAAGCGAGTAAGGAAATCTTATAAAAATAATCGCACAAGCCTTACCGCAATATGCGATGTCCATCTTTAAACTTCCCATTTCAATCTGTAAAGCGATTGAATAGAAGATTGCTTCCTTTTGGTGGAAGCAAAGGGCAAATAAAACAAAAATTCATCGGAGAAAATGAGAGTTCTTGAAATGCAAGAAAGATTCAGGAGGATTAGGCTTTAAGGACCTGATTGCCTTTAACGAGGCAATGTTAGGAAAACAGATTTGGCGACTTGTACAAGCACCAAACGCTCTATGTAGCCAGATATTAAAAGGAGTCTATTTCCCACATGGGGAATTTTCGCAAGCGAGGAAGGGCCATCGCCCATCTTGGGGGCGGCAGAGTTTAATAATCGATAGAGAAGCGATGAAGTCAGATGTTTGCTTCACAGAAAGACAATTTGCTTGAACGCACAAATAGCCGTGCTAAGTGACGCCATCATAGTGATTTTCCTCCATAAAAACTTCTGAATCCCTCATAGAGGGATTGCCCCTGGGATGATCGAAATCTGCCCTTAATGCAGATTGAGTTGTGGAAACCCAAACTTTTGTACCAGTGAATGGGGATATTGTTCCAGTCATGGTAAGCATTTTTCTCATTTGGGCTTTTAACCAATCGAGTCGTCGGCAGATTTGAATAGATCCCATTTTCTTTCTAATCAAATCTCTATACCTTTGTAACATTTTTGAAACTGAATTTCCACTCTAAAAGTGCTCCCGGAGCAAAAATCCATTTGGTAAAAAATTTTACTTTTCAAAGAAATTTCTACTTCTGAAATGAATTTTCACTTTTGAAATTATTTTTTCCTCAATTTGAAAAGTTAAAAAAAAATTGCTTCTCAATTTAAGAAGCACTTTTATTTGACCAAAAAAAAAAAACTCAAGAAGTACTTCTTACCTCACTCTCTTTTTATTATACCCTCACCCTCTTTTCAATCACGCTTGCCTCCGCCAACCTTCGTCATTGCCCACTGCTAACCACCACCCCTCGTCGACCACCGCCACCCATTGCTGCCCACTGCTAACCACCGCCAACCACCAACCATTACCCGTCGTTGCTCGTCGCAGACCTTCGCCCACTGTCGCCTGCGACCGCTATCACTCGCCGACCACCACCCACCTCCACCGATTGCCACCTGTGACCATCGCAACCCCCACCCACCACCGATTGCTACCGCCAATCGCCACCACCGCCCTTACCAATCATCGACCACCGCGCCATCTACAGCCGCCGTCGAATCGTCGCCAGAGTAAAATATAAATAATTTTTTTTATTTTTAAAAAGTAAATAACATTTTGAATAATAAAAATTATTTTAAAATAAATTTAAAAAGTTTTAAAATGAAGTAGAAATTTTCCCGCTGCCAACAATAATTTCTCATAAAAGACTTAGTATTAATAATATTTCAGAAGTAGAAATTTTCAACCGTTACCAAACGAATTTCTCTGATCAAAAATCCACTTCTAGAGCAGAAGCAGGAAAATCAACTTTTGCTTCTGAGTAGAAGTCAAAAAAATCAATTACTTCCGATCAGAAGTTGATTTCCGAAGCAGAAATGTTGCCATGCGCGTCCTTAGTTTGTGTAGACTAAGTCTTTCTACTATTACAAGTCTACGAAGTCGATCTAAGCCAATGCCCAAAAACACAATGCCGGCCCCCATTTTCACGCGGCTTTCGTTCCCCTGTCAAATTTAAGAATTCGCCAAGAACATGCCAAATTGCAGCGACGTGTAGAGAAGTAAGCCAATCAAGAGCGACCGGCTTTGAATTTCAAATTCGAACTAGTCGGGAACGGGAAGCATATTACGAGACCCAGTGTCTTGAATCGACCGGTTCAACCGGGTCCCAATCCAGCTTCTGATATGGCTTTCGGGCAGTCATTGCTTTTCTATCTTTTTGCTTTAATGTGATTTTGGCCGATTCAACATTGTTTAGCCACATACTGTTCGACGTAAGTCATGTTCCAACTCTAGCATGAAGGATTTGGTGCTCTCGACATAAGTCATGTTCCAACTTGCATTGAACGCATCGGACGCAATAACAATGTGGAGATCCCTCATCCTTCCTATGAGCTACTGTTCGACTTGTTGTTGCTGGCCACGAGAACATGTATGAAAGCAAAACTGCAGGTGAATTGGTCAAGGAAATGAATATCCTGCTGAGATGCAGTTTGTAAGGTTTGCTCACTTATGACATTAGACATTAAATCACACAATCTATGCATTTCAGCTTATCCGACTTCAAATTCACTTGCCGACGGCCCGACGCGGCTCATATCCAATCACCACTCTTTTAGGGTTGAGGTCTGGATCCAGGTTTCAGTTCAGCTATTGCTATCAAATATTAAAAGTTAGGGAAGTAAGACACTCAAGTTTAAGTCTTTCAATCCCCAAGTCACGGCCGAGAGTGACTGAAAAAGACTCTGGAGAGGTAAAGGACTTGAGTATCTTACTGATCGAAAGTACCAAAAAATACAAATCCAATACCGACCCCTGTCAACTCGACTACCGGCATGGATTGATCCATAAAAGGCTTGTCTCGACTCTTCCTAAGATGGATTCTTCGTAGTTTAGGAGACGAGATTCTCTCAAGACTAAGAGAATTGAAGGCTCCTTTTGTTTCACGGAAAATATGTAATTTGAAAAATATTTTCCAAAAATAATTGCTTACATCGCTTAAAAAATGAATAAATGAAATTTTTTTTATTACCTACGACAATATTTAGGCACAGATTGTAATCGATGATGAAAAGATTTTTCGTTGACTAATTTTTCTAAAAAAATGAGCAATCATTTTGAAAAAATATTTTTCAAATCACTTATTTTTTGTGAAACAAACGGAGCTGAAGTATTAAGACCTTTAGTAAGTGTTTAACACCTATCTAGACAGTTCTCTATGAATATAAGTGAATTTTTGCTTATGTTTTTTTTTTAAAATTGAAGTTTGATTAAGTAGTTGAATAAGAATTGGAGAGAGGAACATCTTGTTCTTCCGTTTGGAAAATATAATCTGATTTCAAGAAAAATTTATATCATGATGGTTGATGAATTTGATCGAGTTGAACTTGGGGATTTTCTCAATTTCAATTAATTTATTAGAATCCTCAATATTTATCTATTCTCTTACCATATGACCTTAATCTGAAGATATCTGTGACATCGAACTAAAAGAAGACAGTTCACCTTAATAAATACATTTTTGACAAATTTTGCTTATTCACATCTTAGGCTACCAACCAGTGCTGACCAACGGACTCACCTCCTCCTCTAGGAATTACTGCCAGACAACCACTGCATGAACTAACCCTCATCTAAGGGAGCATTTAACACAAACGTTAAATTTGACTTATTAAAATGAATAACATATCCCCAGTCTAGATGTATATACAAGATCTTGAGACAAGCAGGAGACAAATATAGTCTATTCTTTACTTCAATGCTTGTGAATCCCAGTTCAGTTGGGAGCAAACAAAGCACAGCAAATCAGGCAAGCCCGTATCCGTTTCTCGTATCCGACACACCAAAAGCTGATATTAGTAAGTAGGCATATTGCTGGATACAGACTTAACCGAAACATTTGCACCATCAAATAATCATATTCGCTGACGGGACTGCCGCAGTTAGATATCAGAATGCTCAAGCAATTGGAGCTACCCACTAATCTAACTTTAAGAGAGAATGAAAGACTCAACAGACACCAACTACCAAATCAGAAAGAGCCTCAGTCACAACACTTCCAGCAATTCCCTTCTATTTTCCCTCCCTAAATTATCGACTTCCAACCTGAAATGTCCATCCAACCTTTTCCAACAATCTCTTCTTCACAGCCCTCTCCGCGACCATGCAGTTGCGGTCCTCATCATCTTCGCACACATTCCGGACCTCAGTAACCACCTCCTTAATCTGGCTCCAAATTATGTCGGACGTGATAGATGATTTCTCCTCCATGAGCAAATCTCGGGGCCCACAACAGAACCTGTCTACTAGGCACTCCTCTGGCCCGAAGCCAGCAATGTCTACAATCGCTGCATTGACACAGTCATATACGAGCTTCCTGTTCGATCTTCTTTGCCTTCTCTTAGCCTCATTTAAAAGTGCCCGTCGTCGTCCACATCTGCATACTTTTCCCTCAGTAAAGGATCCACGGGCTATGAGGTGAATGCCAACTTGAAACGTGGGAGTAGGATGCCGCTGTGGCCATCTAGACTAGATACAGATAACAGCTTTCCAATGAAGACGAAACAATCTTGCTCTTCCTCCTTGGAACCCAGAATAAGTTGTGGAGGGTTTTGGCAGACAAAGAAATGCTCTTTCTTGATAATCTCCCCAGGAAAGAGACCGGGCTATAGATCCAATAGGAGGTGACTTGCCAATCAAATTAGACTTAAGAGACTGGACCGGCAGTTGTTTTCCTGTTATAAAGGAGAAACAATATTGGAACACAGGGGGACTTCATTATAAGAGATTTCTTACTTATATGCTTTAATATATCTGTATAGAATTAAGCTGCATTACCAGGATATTCATGAATTACACTAGCATCTTCTTCTAAAGACAGTTCTAAAACTGAAATTGGGCTTGGCTGGTCCAGGTTCTCACTAACGCTTCTCAGAACAGGCTTTGATACAGACAATCCAACCTGCAGAAAAGATGTGCAATCCATAGATTAGAGTCTGGCTCAAAGCCCAAAGAAAAGCTGTGATTTTTTTATAGGACCACTGCCAATTGTTCCAAAACTTAAAACTATTGAATAAAGGCGTGGATTAATATTTAATTACTCTAACACTCCCCCTCATGCTTAGTCTGGTTCTTTTGCCTAATACTAAGCGTGAAAATATATCAATGGAGAGGCAAACAGGGGCCTGGAAAGATTTGAATTCAGGACCCTCCTGCTCTGATATCATGTGAGTTTTTATAGGACCACCGCCAACTATTCCAAAGATTTGAACTTAGGACCTCCTGCTCTGGATACCATAAGATTGATGAGACCACTATCAACTTTTCCAAAAACTTAAGCTGTTAGATGAAGCATTGGTTTAATATTTAATTACTCTTAACAAAAGCAAACGTTGTCAAAAAGCATGACCATATTATAAGCCCCTGTAGTCGAATGTCCAACCAAATTGATAACCGCAATTCAACAAAACTTGGAGTGATCTCAACAAAAGCATCGAAATTCCACAGGAAAGCTCCTATATGAGCAAGCCAGAGAACCCAGACACAAAGCAAAGACAGCTATGAGAAGTTACCATATGGCTAATTAGTTATCAAGAGAAGCAATTTGCAAGTTTAAAGGTTTTACTTAGAGTGTGATGCATACATAGAGGACATCACCATTCATTTGAACAAATAGAGCATAGAACTTAAAATCTGCAAATAAATATCAAATTTGAAGCAAACCTTAAGTTACCCTCCAATACGGAAAATTAAACTACCTCTTCAGAGACGCTGCTTTTGTTTTGCACTGTTTGCATGGGATGAGTAGTTTTTTTCAGAAGTCCATGTCGAGGGGAATTTACAGAAGCTTCAATTTGATTCTCTTCAAAATTTTGAGAAGCATGGTTGCTGACTTGCTACGGGGACAGATAGAAGATTCGGGACTACTGACACTGGCTAAGCAAGACTCATCAAGCAGATTCACATGTGGCAGATTTTCCCTTGCTCAATCTTTTACTCCTAGATAAGAAAAAATTGGAAACCCTTCCCTTGAATGACAAACTCAGACCTTTTTCCTTAGATTCCTTGTGAACATGCATTTTGGCTGCCTCAGGATCTGAAGTTTGAGTTCTGATTGCATCACTGTACGACCATTGAGGATCAGGAGATATTTTGATCTCAGAGACTCCTTTGTGACTCGGCACACTTCTTCGATT
>JAGVVM010005869.1:0-21375 GCA_019149425.1 Psidium friedrichsthalianum
CCACTGTGTGCCCACCTCACATGTGCGCCATGGTCACCAAATTTCCCCCCCGCACTTCCTCCTTCTCTTATTCCCCTCTCCCCCCCCTCTCCTCTTTTAGAGACCGCCCTCCTTCCTACTCTCCCCTGCTTCTTCTCTCTCCCTTCCTTCCCCCTCTTCTTCCCTCTTCCTCCTTCTTTTCTCCGTTTCCTCTCCTCTCCTCTCTCCTCCCTTTTCCTTTTCCCTCCTCCCTTCCCCCTCTTCCCCACCCCCCCCCCCCCCCCCCCCCCCCCCTTCCCTTCCTTTTTTTTTTCTTTTGCGAAGGGCGGTATCAAGTGGAATCCAAGCGAAAGCTACATAGTTGTTGCGATATTTTAAGTACTAGCTCGAGCGCTTGGAGAAAGTGGATTTCGGAAAGTGTCCTCTCAAGGAAATTTGCTGAAAGAATCTAAATACCCAAGATCTTGAAGTTGTCCGAGACTGCGTGGAATGGTGCCATTTAGAAGATTGTGGGCTGAGATGTAAAAACGATAAGACTTGCATCTTCCTAATGCCTCTGGAATATTCCCTGTAATTGATTATACGACAGGTCAAGCACGTCAGGTTTCCAAGTGCACCAGCCAATCTGGAAAAGCGCCGAAGAAAAATTATTATAATCCCCATCTCTCTAAGTTTTCCCGATAAGCCCGAAGAATTTCCCTCGACTGAAAAATCTCCTCATGAAGTTGTATATGGCCAACCACAGTGACTCGAGTATGGTTGGTTCCTTAAGAAAGAGAACAACCCTCCTTCAATGCTCTGTAACAGATTATGTTCAAGATTGAGATGGACAAGTCTTCTCAAAGTTATCGAAGCACCTTGTTATGAAGAGTTGAAAAGGTTCCACGAAAGATCGAGTATCGGAGAGAAGTCATGTCTCAATATGGTGCTCGGGATGGGACTCGTGATAAAACTCCCTGAAAGACCAAGGAACTGGAGACAAGTCATCCCATTTAAATATAGTGCTTGGGATGGAACCTCCGAACATAATCCATGAAAGACCAAGGTGCCGAAGAGAAGTCATGTTTGAAATAGAGTGCTCGGGATCGGACCTTGGAAAATTATACGAAAGATCAAGGTGCTGGAGAGAAGTCATGTTTGAAATAGAGTGCTCGGGATCAGGACCTCGAAAAAGATTATCGAAAGATCGAGGTACTGAAGATGAAGAGAAGTAGGCAGGTGAAGTTTATGAAGCCCCAGCCTGATAGGCTCAAATGTGATAAAGATGGGAGTATGCCGATAAGCTGCATGGGGTCTCCAGATCGGTAATATTAAGCCCTCTCATGTCAAGGTACTTCAACGCATGAAGATGCGAAATCCACTGAATATCTTCAACAAACAACCCCGTAATTACGGAGATCGAGGACTTCCAACTCGGTGGATTTCCCCATTCAGAGAAAAAGTTGCAAAACCAAAAGAGTGGACAGGTTAAGGTACCTTAACTGCTTCATGGAGCCAATGAATTCGAGCACGCTTGCATTTTCGAAAAGAACCCACTCAACTCTAAGGAGCTAAGATATCTCAAGTTGAGCAAAGAAGAGTTCAGTTCGCTAGATGTGGGAAAATTTTGTTGCAATACGGTTCCCAAATTCGCTAGATGTGGGAAAATTTTGTCGGAATGACGATTCCCATCCCGATGTAATCGGAGCATAACAACATGTCCATTTGCTCGGTCGCATTTTACTCCGGTCCATCGGCAACAATCTCCACCGTTCCAAGAAGAAAGAAGGGGAGCTGCGTTCGAGAGACCTTGTCTGAGTTGGAGCAGCGCATTCCTTTCTTCTTCGAAGCAAATGGCGGATGAGCTTTCGTTTCTGCACAAGCATACACACGCATTGTCTAAATTAACAACAGACTTACTAGTAAAATCACTTTTACACTATCATGTCCCGCCATGAATGATGATGAAATTGTAAACAAATGCTATATCGCACGCAAAGGCCACTCGATTAGGCTTCTGGTTTTTGGCTTGGGCGCATCTGTAAAAACTTTGAGAAGTTGGTTTGAGGGTGCTATTAAAGAAGACGAAGGGCATTTATAGAGAGCACGGGGAGGAGGGGTAGTGAATACAAATGCAACCAATTAGTCTCCATTTTCTTTATCGTGTATATCATGTGTTCATAATTTTGTTCATCGTCACCATAAACGTAGCCATCAATTATTAAATTTAGTGTAAATTAAAGGAAATGGGAAAGCACATATTCTGCGACTTGGAGATTGTCATGTTAAGGAACATATATTGACTATATTGCATGGACTTGTCTGCTCACACATATTGATGTAGTACTTCAAAGATGGTCCCGCAGGGTTGATTTCCATCACCATTTGAGTGGACCCATGGAGTGAAAGGCTTACATTGGCAACATGCATATGCCCCCAAATAATCGGCACGGCAGTAAGATTGATTTCAAAATCACACTTTTCGATTTATTAGCTAGATGAAAACCCATCATCCAGTCATCCAAAAAGGCTAGAATGTGTGCAAATTGGATCCAGTAAACATCACGATGGAATTTGAAAGTTAAGGAATAATATTAGCAAGAGTGATATGAAGAAATTAAGGAACTCGGCAGTCAAGACGGGGAAAAGTCTGGTCTTTCAAGTCCCTTGTTCTAGTTGTGCTATACTATTGCGTCGTGGGTCTTGATCAGATAAAAATTGATTTTCTCGCTTATTTAATATGGTGACAACAACGTCATGAATGATGAGTTCTTGTTTTTCATATTAGTTGAAATCCACCTTTCAACTGATGACAAGTGCACGATAGTTATCGTAATCCTTTAGCCCAAGAGAACAAGAATCAGACCCTTAAAAGGAGTATTCATTTGGTGATGGTGGATATTTAAGGGTGTAATGAACATCATCAACTATCTGTCACATCTTAGAATTAATATATTTCTTGAGGTGTACTTCGACTTGGGTCTATATTTACGAAACAAAGCAAGTGCTTGGCTTTGCCCCCTGCTATAAGCCAAGCAAAAAATGACATGTTAACAAAGTCGTAGCAAACGGAGATGTATGCACTTTGGTGGGGCTAGACCAGCTAGCATGATTGTGGGAAACTTCAAGTATGGCCAAGTTTTGCGGTGCAAGACCCGCAAGCACCAAGTCCAAAGCCTTGAGGTCCATTATGCTATGCAACGACTTGGATCTGTCTGTCTGTCTATATCTTGTAGCATTTTTCTTTGCATAAATGCAAATTCTAAAGTATGCCTTGTGACATCCCCTAGATTAAGTCTTGAGGTCCTTGTCCACATGCTATGCAACGACTTGGGTCTATCTACATTCATCTAGTTGCATTTTTGTCCGCAAGCACCAATTCAAAAAGCCTTGAGGTCCATGTCGTTATGCTATGCAACGACTTGGGTCTATCTACATTCATCTAGTTTCATTTTTGTCCGCAAGCACCAATTCAAAAAGCCTTGAGGTCCATGTCGTTATGCTATGCAACGACTTGGGTCTGTCTATATTCATCTAGTGGCTTTTTCCTTTGGATAAATGGAAATTCTAAAGTGTTGAAAATATGTCTCGAATTTAAGCTGGAAAAGAAAAGTTTCTCAATTCAAGTAGGTTTCCTATCTTGAATAGGCATCGTAATTGATGATTTTGTAGTTGGAGAAGGCTTCCTATTGTGGATCCAACGTTTGCCTATAAATAAGAAGTGGATTTTTTTTTGTGAAGAGTATCAAAGATGATATTCTGCTAGTGAATTACATCCCTAGTGTCACGCCCCGAACCTCCACGAGCGCGCAACATCTGCACAACGACGGTCGATACATGCGACGTCCCAGGACTGTCGTCGACCTTGAAACCTTAATATCCGAATAAACGCTAGCGGAAGCGATACCTTACCCCTGACAATGAATGAGCAAGGATATCCCTCGTCCCACATCGCTTAGGGAGGGGATCCTGGCTTGGTTTATAAGACTTGGGTTTGCCTTTAATTGCAAGAGGCCTTTTCCGGGGGTTGTATGGGCGATCCTCGGAGAAACAAAACCGTGAGGACTGTGCATATTTGTGTGGTTGCTTTGGATAGATTTGGTGGAAACAAAGCTATTGTGTGGGCATGCTGGAGCTATGATCAGATCTGTCATTCCTGAGTTTGTGAAAAGGAGCAATCTAAAAACTCTGTTGTGAAATGATACAATTCATCTCATCATAGTGTTGCGGTCATGCCATCTTAATCATCATAATATGTCCATCCTAGTCTGCAACTCCCCACCACCAGCTTTAATCATGGTCACATTTGAATGTGAGAATCTGCATAATTGCTACTGATTTTGTTGAAGAGTGTTTCTTGAGGTTCAATTTGAATTAGAGGAGCTAGACTTTTCAATGAGTTGAGCTTGAATTTGAAATGACAGGGGAATGCTTAATCCAGTAGCTCGGAGGGATTCTACTTTCAAATCATGCAAGCTAGAGCAATTACAAAAAAGATGTAAAAGCTACATGCATCTGCGAGATTTTATGGGACCACTGCCCTTCACTGTTGTGAGAGCTTAAATTATTAGGTGAATTAATAGTTAAATATTTTAACATTTTCCCTTACGCGTGAGTTGAACTTTAGCCTAAGCCTTAAGCATGGAAATATGTAATTGAGAGGCAAATAGGGACATGAAAAGATTTGAACTGAGGACCTCCTATTTTGGTAACTTGTGACTTTGACACTATATGAGATTTTGTGGGACTATTCCCAACAGTTCTAAAAGCTTAGGTTGAACTTTTTGACCTCATCAAATAGGCACTCTTGACAATGAGTTGCCAAGAATCATTGGGGCGTAGACGGCAGAAACGGCATGAAATACTGCTACAAGAAGAGTTCCAAGGCACAATAAAGGTACACACCGTGTCAACTTATTGTCACATGTACAGAAGAATCTAATGATTCAAGAACCTATCGGTAAATTAATTAATTGGTCCTCTAGATGCGCATGAAAAAAAAAAAAATAGATGAAGAATGAGTAGAAAGTGCCTCTCATTGGAAGGAGTTCGTGGATAAAAAGAAGAAGAAGAGAAACCTCTTCAAAAGACAAAATATCCACATGTAATATTTGTAAGAAAACAAATCACTCAAGAAAATAGTTGGTTTCGAGATAAACCACAATGGAGTTCTTCAATATATAAGGCCTGTAGAAAATAAATATTTTTTCATGCTTATGTTACAGTGAAAGATGCTTTGGACAAATTATTCTTGTACCATTCGTTTTTTTTTTCACGTGCCTCTAGAGAGCCAATTAATTCATTCACTAACTGCATGATTAAATCTTTAGATTCTTTTATAGAGTTGAGGGGTAAATCGTAACTTTTCAGACTGTAGGTTTGTTGTCAAAGTTGGGAAAATTGTCCAATGAGTCATAAACTTTTGTACAAATGTCATTTAGGTCATAAAATTTTCAATTTTACCAGTTTAATCCTAAACATTTGCTTAAAATTCCAATATAGTTATTCTGACCTATTTTCGATGAAAATAGCTGACATAACAATGGGCCACATAGGATAGCTTGCAATGATTAAATCGACAAGTCAGCGATTTTGCAGCGAAAATTGTTCATAAAAGAGGAAAATTATTTTCTGGAATTTAAGCATCGGATTGGATTAGATTTTGCATGTGTTTGCATTTGAATTTCGAATTAGATTAGATTTTTGGTTCTAACATTTGTTATTATTTATAAAAGCAATCGTACTGTATCTTTTTAGTTTTTTTTTTTACCTTCTCTGTGCATTTTCTTCATCCCCATTAGCAGTTTATGTTTGGATTCAATCATCGAGCAAGCATGACCTCAGAGAACATAACTCATGTTTTGATCACATGCAATCTCTCCATTGTTTCCAAAGTATGTGTTATCGATAGTACGAATGTGCAAGGTGCTCGAGACTTCAAATCGAACTTAATAATTCAACAGGTCATTCGATCTCGATTGGACTCTAATTATCGAAACCCTTGAACTCCTAGCGACCACGGCCTTACAAAAAGTCACGTAACATCAAGGCACGATTTTACCAATTCGATCGCATTCCTAGCATCTACATAATATATATATATATATATATATATATATATATATATATATATATATATATATATATATATATACACACATATGTGTAAACTGTTTCTCAAATGACGCAATTAATTTTCCCAGCTACAAATGAGAAGATTCGAGAAGAATCAATCTCAATTTCACGGCTTCTTAATTACACAGGGCTCCCGTGGAGCTCATGCATGCCTTGACACGGCCCTTCCTCGATGGACAATGCAAGCCAAAATGTGTATTTTTCGTTCCCTCTTTCGATCCACTTTTCACTAATGCATAATTAAAATCTTAATTTTTTTTGGTCAAAACAAATTAAAATCTTAAATTTCGACATGCCCGAAAAATTGCCATCAACGTGGTCCATACTCCATCGCCAAAGGTTAACGCCACGAAAGCGGAATTTGTCCCGAACTATTTCGCAATTACAAGCAAATCGCGTATTGGACTATTTCGTTTGTTAGGAAAGTAAACTTGGCACTAATTATATCACTATTAAAACTAATCAACAAATATATTATAATTATTTGGCCTCCATACCATAATATATGTACTGATTATATCACTACATAAACTAGGAAAGGAATAAATTGAACATTGGTGGGCACTATGCCATTAACAATGTCATATCCGGATGTTTTATTACCTTCAATATGCAACTAGCAGCAAAAGCATAAACAGGATGAAATGGAATTGCAAACATTATTTTACACCATTGACAAGCAAAAACATCATGAGTATGATAACACGGAGTACTGCTTGCTCGGACAAGCTTGAAACTGAAGAAAACATAAATATTGGCTACTAGTTATGAGGAGAAACAAGCCAACTACAAAGATGAATCTGCTTAAATAAGAAAGCAAGAACATCACGAGATCTATGAAGGATTGGACTGATTGATGTGGAGAACAGGCTTGTTATGCTCTTCTCAATCTCCTTCTCAACTCGGCAGCCTTCACTACAACTATCACGTAGACCATGTCTGTTTTACGATCCACATAGTTGAAGTAGATGCGTCTCCAATTCTTCTTGTACAGCAAAACTCCAATGACTCCCCAAAACCCAGTCGCAAACCCGAGCAATATGACTACGTAGAACATCGCCTTCTCAAACTTACTTTCTTCATCGGTACCTTCTTCTGGCGCTTGAGGGGCCTCCGTGCCGGGGCATTTCTTTGGTAGAGGATCGCCACAAAGGAGAGGGTTGTCGGCATAAATGGAAGGATCATCGAGGGTCTGGATTTGATTTCCTTTGGGAATTGGCCCCGTGAAGTTGTTGTGTGACAAGTTTAGTTTGCTTAGTGATGTAAATGCAGAAAAGCTCTGTGGGATTGTGCCGGAAAGGTTATTGTTCGAAAGATCAAGAGACTCGAGTGATTTCATGTCTCCAATCATTGTTGGGATGCCTTCAGAAAGAAAGTTGCGGGATAAGTTCAAGCCCCGCAATCCAGAGAGCAAGGTAAGTTCTCCAGGGATCGGCCCAATCAATTTGTTGCTTGAGAGATCTAAATTGACCATAAGCTGGAGATCAAGTGTTGTGTAGTCAAGGTCCATCCCCTTCACGACCTGCTCCACATGCTCTTGAGTCCAATCTGCTGGAGCAATGTTAGTCGTCGGCCCAAGCGCGGGAGGTGCAGGCCCAGAAGCCGGGGAGAGTGAGTCGCCTCCATCTATGCCTTTGTTCAGTTTCATTCCTTTCATATAGCCAAGACAATTTGGAATCATTCCTGTGAGATTATTGACTGCCAAGTCCAATATCTGCAGTGTGGAGAGTGAGCATAGCTGTGAAGGAATACTACCATTGAACATGTTTTCTCGCAGTCTAAGAATCTGTAGAAGCTGAAAGCTTGGTCCAAACCAATGTGGAACACTTCCAGAGATTTTGTTCTCCCCAACATCCAAAATTCGTAAGGTCCTGCAATTGCTCATAGTCACAGGAATTTCTCCATGGAGACTGTTGTTGTTCAAGTGTATTGAGCGAAGCCCAGCTAGACTTCCCAAAGAACTCGGTACGACTCCGGACAACTTGTTGGATGATAAATCAAGGAGAGTCATAAAGTTCGTCTTCCAACATGCAGGAATTTTGCCAACTAATTTATTCCTTCCCAGGTGCAATTCCATGAGATATTCCATCTCGCATAATGAGGTTGGTATTGGACCACTTAAGAGATTATCATTCAGATACAAGTAATCCATCAAGGGCATCGCTAGACCAATATCTTGCAAAATCGGGCCCGAGATTGAGTTGTGAGAGAGATCTAACAAGTACAGGTTCGAAGAAAACTTCGGAAGAGATCCACTTATTTGGTTGCGAGAGAGGTCTAACGAAATCAAGTAGGAAGGAAATTTCGGAAGAGATCCACTTATTTGGTTGTGAGAGAGATTCAGGGAGTAGAATGACATGAGACCTAGCCAATCTGGGAGAGCTCCTGTGATGGAGGCATTGGACAAATCTATCCATCTTGCATTGACTTGTGTTTTTATCCAATGTGGAAATTCTGTTCCGAACTCACAAGACCTCACGCAAATGACCGTGAGATTGAAGGGCGGTATCCAGTCGGGATCCACCTCGAAAGCTAAACAGTTGTTGCTGATGATTAAGTGCGATAGCTTCGAGAGCTTGGAGAAGTGGATTTCGGACAGTGTTCCTCTCAAGGAATTTGCTGAAAGATCTAAATACTGAAGATCTTGAAGTTGTCCGAGACTGCGTGGAATGGTGCCATTTAGAAGATTGTTGCTGAGGTCTAAAACCGATAAGACTGCCAATCTTCCTAACGCCTCTGGAATATTCCCTGTTAATTGATTATACGACAGGTCAAGTATTGTCAGGCTTTCCAAGTGCATCAGCCAATCTGGAAAAGCACCCCGAAGAAAATTATGATTAATTCCCAATCTCTCTAAGTTTTTCCCGATAAGCCCCGAAGAATTTCCCTCGACTGAAAATATCTCCTCATGAAGTTCGTTATGGCCCAACAATAGTGACGCCAGGTATGGTCTGTTCCTTAAGAAAGAGGACAACCCTCCTTCAATGCTTTGCAAGAGATTTCCTTCAAGATTGAGATCCACAATACTTCCCAAGTTATTAAACCACCTTGGAATCGAAGAGTTCAAAAGGTTCCATGAAAGATCGAGGTATCGGAGAGAAGTCATGTTTTCAATTATATTGCTAGGGATGGGACCTTCGAAATGATTATTTGAAAGATTAAGGTGCGAAAGGAAAGTCATGTTTCGAAATACGGTGCTCGAGATGGGACCTTCAAAATGATTACCCGAAAGATCAAGGTGCCAAAGAAAAGTCATGTTTTGAAATATGGTGCTTGGGATGGGACCTTTGAAATGATTCCATGAAAGATAAAGGTATTGGAGAGAAATCATGTTTTGAAATACAGTGCTCGAGATGGGACCTTTGAAACCATTATTTGAAAGATCAAGGTGCTGGAGAGAACTCATGTTTTGAAATAGAGTGCTCGGGATAGGACCTTGGAAAAAATTATACGAAAGATCGAGGTACTGAAGACGAAGAGAAGTAGGCAGGTGAAGTTTATGAAGCCCACAGGCTGATAGGCTCAAATGTGATAAAGATGGGAGTATGCCGATAAGTTGTATGGGATCTCTAGATCCGGTAATATGCAGGCCGCTCATGTCAAGGTACTTCAATGCATGAAGATGCGAAACCCACTGAATATCTTCAACAACAACCCTGGAATAGTAATTACGGAGATCGAGGACTTCCAACACGGTGAGATTTCCCCATTCAAGAGAAATAGTTGCAAAACCAAAAGAGTTGGGCTTTGCAAAACCAAAAGAGTTGGACAAGTTAAGGTATCTCAACTGCTTCATGGAGCCAATGAATTTGAGCATGCTCGCATTTTCAAAAAAGAACCCACTCAACTCTAAGGAGCTAAGGTATCTCAAGTTGAGCAAAGAAGAGTTCAATTCGCTAGATGTGGGAAAATTTTGTTGTAATGACAGTTCCCATCCCGATGTAATCTGGAGCACGACAACATGTCCATTTGCTCGGTCGCATTTTACTCCGGTCCATCGGCAACAATCTCCACCGTTCCAAGAAGAAAGAAGTTGAGATGAGTTTGCGAGACCTTGTCTGAGTTGGAGCAGTGCATTCCTTTCTTCTTCGAAGCAAATGGCGGATGAGCTTTCGTTTCTGCACAAGCATACACACGCATTGTCTAAAATTAACAACAGACTTACTAGTAAAATCACTTTTACACTATCATGTCCCGCCATGAATGATGATGAAATTGTAAACAAAAGCTCTATCGCACGCAAAGGCCACTCGATTAGGCTTCTGGTTTTTGGCTTGGGCGCATCTGTAAAAACTTTGAGAAGTTGGTTTTGAGGGTGCTGTTAAGAGAAGACAAAGGGCATTTATAGAGAGCAAGGCAAGGAGGGGTAGTGAATGCAAATGCAACCAATTAGTTCTCCATTTTCTTTATCGTGTATATCATGTGTTCATAATTTTGTTCATCGTCACCATAAACATAGCCATCAATTATTAAATTTAGTGTAATTTAAAAAGGAAACGGGAAAGCACATATTCTATGACTTGGAGATTGTCATGTTAAGGAACATATATTGACTACATTGCATGGACTTGTCTGCTCACACATATTGATGGAGTACTTCAAAGATGGTCCCGCAGGGTTGATTTCCATCACCATTTGAGCGGACCGATGGAGTGAAGGCCTACATTGGCAACATGCATATGCCCCCAAATAATCGGCACGGCAGTAAGATTGATTTCAAAATCACACTTTTCGATTTATTAGCTAAATGAAAACCCATCATCCAGTCATCGAAAAAGGCTAGAATGTGTGCAAATTGGATCGAGTAAACATCACAATGGAACTTGAAAGTTAAGGAATAATATTAGCAAGAGTGATATGAAGAAATTAAGGAACTCGGCAGTCAAGACGGGGAAAAGTCTGGTCTTTCAAGTTTCTTCTTCTAGTTGTGCTCTACTATTGCGTTGTGGGTCTTGATCAGATAGAAATTGGTTTTCTTGCTTATTTAATAAGGTGACAACAACATCATGAATGATGAGTTCTTGTTTTTCATATTAGTTGAAAGCCACCTTTCAACCCTTGCGAACACGGCAGCTCTTGATCATTGTATTGGGGGTCCTGTTCCATTTATTCTTGGAAACTCACACCGATGACAAGTGCACGATAGTTATCGCAATCCTTTAGCCCAAGACAACAAGAATCAAACCCTCAAAAGGAGTATTCATTTGGTGATGGTGGAGATTTAAGGGTGTAATGAACATCATCAACTTTTGTCATATCTTAGAATTAATATGTTTCTCGAGGTGTACTTCGACTTGTGTCTATATTTACGAAACAAAGCAAGTTCTTGGCTTTGCCCCCTGCTATAAGCCAAGCAAACAATGACATGTTAATAAAGTCGTAGCAAACCGAGATGTATGCACTTTGGTGGGGCTAGACCAGCTAGCATGATTGTGGAAACTTCAAGCGTGGCCAAGTTTTGCAGTGCAAGACCCGCAAGCACCAAGTCCAAAGCCTTGAGGTCCATTATGCTATGCAACGACTTGGGTCTATCTGTCTGTCTATATCTTGTAGCATTTTCCTTTGCGTAAGTACAAATTCTGAAGTATGCCTTGTGACATCCCCTAGATTAAGTCTTGAGTCCTTGTCGACATGCTATGCAACGACTTGGGTCTATCTACATTCATCAAGTTGCATTTTTGTCCACAAGCACCAATTCAAAAAGCCTTGAGGTCCATGTCGTTATGCTATGCAGCGACTTGGGTCTATCTATATTTATCTAGTGGCTTTTTCCTTTGAATAAATAGAAATTCTAAAGTGTTGAAAATATGTCTCGAATTTAAGCCGGAAAAGAAAAGTTTCCCAATTCAAGTAGGTTACCTATCTTGAATAGGCATCGTAATTGATGATTTTATAGTTGGAGAAGGTTTCTTATCGTGGATCCAACCCTTGCCAATAAATAAGAAGCGGATTTTTTTTTTTTGTGAAGAGTATCAAAGATGATCTTCTGCTAGTGAATTACATCCCTAGTGTTTGAGCCCGTTAAATCTTGTGGAGTAAGATTTATGAAATCTTTCGTGAGGAATTGTGGGGTAAACACCTATAGGTTGTTGGATATAATTGAGGCTGAAAAACACTGAGAGTATTCGAGTGACCCGAGCGTGATTTGTAATCTTCGTTGAATCGCTTGACCTATAATGAAATTCATTACTGCACTCCCCTTGGACGTAGTTCTCCACGACCAAACAACATAAACCTTGTGTCCAATTTATTTTCTTGTTTTATCTATTTTATTGTTCAATTGCTTGATTCTGCAACATAAAGTATGCCTAATTTGACCACTACTCCAATGTTTATCATGCAATTTTAGTATAAACTCACATTTCTTTTTATGAAGTGCATTTATAGGATGTTTATTATGGAGGACCGATGAGAGGTACCAAGAGGGAAAAAAGAAGATACGATACACTATGAATCGATTCTCACGAATGTCTCTTTTGGGTAGAAAGAATGCTCTCTTGAATTTTTCGGCTGATATCAATTGTTAATCGGAGGATGTCATTGTTGCACAACTACCTCAAACTTTGTAGACCAATAAATTCCCCCCTCGCCCCTTAACTCTAGCACTTTTCCAAATAGCCCTCGAACTGTCGGAAAGTTGCAAATTACCTCCCTGAAGTTTGGTTTTTTGCTACAGTTGCTAAATTTTCTATCTGCATGATTGTTAAGCATAAACTGAAAATACATTAACTCATTCCATCCAAATAGCCCATTGTCCAAGAGAGGCAAATCTTCTAGTGGACTGGATTGTCAAAACCCACCACAAAAAGACTCTTCCTTCGGACTGGCCGTCTAATCCCTTGTACTGTCTTTCGGACTTGTCCCAAACTCCTAGTAAATGGAATAAGTTTTTTTTTTAACAAAATAAAACCATGCGACCACTATGTGTTTTCCTTATTTTTATTTTACGAAAAAAGCTTCATCAACTATGTAGCAGGGGTTATTTTGGTCAATAACACCTCAGGCCTATACAGACAAATCTAGAAATCCAAACAAAAAAAAATTGAGGGGTAAATTGTAACTTTCCACATCGTAGGTTTATTGTCAAAGTTGGGAAAAATGTCCAATGAGTCATAAACTTTTGTACAAATGTCATTTCCGTCATAAATTTTTTAATATTACCAATTTAATCCTAATATTTGCTTGAAATTTCAATGTAGTCATTCCGACCTATTTTCAATGGAAATCGCTGACGTAACAGTATGCCACATGGGATAGTTTGCAATGATTATAAAACAAATAAATGGTGGAAATGAACCCGAGCCATATCGAGCAACATTCTACCACGTTTTAATATAAAGCCCCAAACAAGACCCATGAGCTACACATAAGGCGAGAGTGACTATCGGATTTTAATGAACAATGTAATTTGCTGAAATAAGCCAATGGACATAAAAAAAAAATAATCTTGTGCAAACTAAAATGCAATGCAATTCTAAAATTACTAACATATTTTGGTAATTTTGTACATGAATAGACCTATCTAAAATTACTAACATCAAACTGGAGTAACCTATTCCGGAATATATATGTAAAAATATTATTCAAGGAGGTATCTTTTGATGTAACAGTAAGTTTTGATTCAGAATTCCAAAGTTAAGCATGTTCAGGCTAGAGCATTATCGGGATGGGTGACCTCCTGGGAAAGTTCTTGCCTATACGTCAAAGGAAAAAATCCTTGAGACTCGGTATGAAAGGGATCAAAGGAACAATACTACAAGTGATTTAAATCCAAAGCGTCATACAAAGAGCAAGCGATCGAGCATAGTTGTGTATTAAGCCTTGTGTAGAATTGTTTCTGCACTTTTCACGAGTCCCTTGTCATCTTCCCTATCTTATGATTATGGGAAAACACAACCATCGCTCTGCATTTCAATCAAACTTTGGAAAAATTGAAAGTCCACAAATTACTTCAAGTCAACTTCTCATGCATAATCACTGGAGATTGCCTTAGTAGCCACCTTTCCCACTTCGAAAGAGGGAGGTGGGGAGTTTAATTCCCCACCTTCTCAGGGGATTGAGAGTGGGAACGAGTAAGTGAGGGAGTAGGGTTTTGCAACATATATACAGCACATGGCACGCATAGTATGGCCTGGTATAATATAATAAAATAGAATAGATAGAACCTAACCAAAAAAAAAATAAAAAAACTCATGGTCGGATAGTCTCCTTATCTCGTCCTCACTATCTTGCAGCTTGAAGTTGAAACATGTGCCAAGGAAATAGGAGTCATAGCACCAAGATGTATGCAATTTGGTGGGGCTAGACCAGCCAGCATTATTGTGGAAAACTCCACGAATAGCCAAGTTTTGCGGTGCAAGGCCCACAAGCACCGAGTCAAAAGTCTTGAGGTGGGGCTGGACCAGCCAGCATTATTGTCGAAAAGTCCACGAATGGCCAAGTCTTGCAGTGCAAGACCCGCAAGCACTGAGTCAAAAGTCAGGTGGGGCTGGACTAGCCGCATTATTGTCGAAAACTTCATGAATGGCCAAGTTTTGCAATGCAAACCCCAAGCACCGAGTCAAAAGTCTTGAGGTGGGGCTGGACTAGCCAGCATTATTGTCGAAAACTTCACGAATGGCCAAGTTTTGCAGTGCAAGACCCGCAAGCACCGAGTCAAAAGTCTTGAGGTGGGGCTGGACCAGCCAGCATTATTGTGGAAAACTTCACAAATGGCCAAGTTTTGCAGTGCAAAACCCGCAAGCACTAAGTCAAAAGTCTTGAGGTTATGTCTTTATGCTATGTGACAACTTGGGTCTGTCTGTCTATATTCATCTGATTGCATTTTCCTTTGCATGATGCCATTCTAAAGAATGCCTAATTCGGCCACTACTCAAATGCTCATCATGGGTTTTGAGTATAAACTCACCTTGTTTATTACAAAGTGCGTCTATGGGACGTCTATTATGAAGGAACGATGAAAGTTGGCAAGAGGGAAAAATAAGATGCACAGGGTGCGGATCGATTCCGGTGAATAACTCTTTTGTCTAGAAAGAACGCTCTCTTAATTTTCTTGTTGATATCAATTGTTCGTTGGAGGATGACAAGACGGTAGGAGAATTAAGGATCGGACAAACAGTGAAATTTTGCAGGATCATTGTCAACTACTCTAAAAGATTAAATTATCATATGAATGTGTGATCTCATATTAAATATTCTAATACTCCCCGTTGCGGCCCTCCCGAGACGAATGACATCTTTGAGGTGTTTGATGGATTATCATGCGAATCCCTCTTCCGAGGTGGGTGCTTGCACTTGAAATGGGCTCTCCCAAGCCTTATCGGTCACAACGTTAGCTATACTTGATTGATTATGACATTTTTTATTTGGTCTAAGAGTCGCCACTAATCTATTATGGGTGGATTAGAGCCCAAATGTACATGCACAATGGGTCTAAATCTCATATTTTAACCTATATTTAACAGTGTGGGTCATAAATAAGTTACATTTAGTTTGAAAAACAAACTTAGGTGGGTCATAAATGGGATACTTAACAACTTAATTATTCTTAAATGGGTTTCCAATGGGTCAAATGAATTACTTAACTATCTTAAGTGAGTCATAAAAAGTTCACTGATTTTTTTATTTTTTTTATTTTTTATTTTTTTATTTTCTTTTTTTTTTTCTTCAACGAAATTGGGCAGCCGACCCTCGCTGACTTTAGGTGAGGATCGGCAACCCTCGTAGGCCACAAGGCGAGGGTCACAAATTTTTTGATAATCGAGCCTCGCCGACATCGGGCAATCCTCAAGCTTGTTGGGATCAAACCAGTCCCCGTTTACCGACCGATCGTTAGTCATCGCCCATTGTTATAGGTGGTCAGTCGCTGCCCACAACTAGTCATTGGTCTATCACGAGACACCGTCAATCAACTACTAGCGGAGGAAGAAAGAAATCCAGTGATTTCCTAGAGAAAAAAGGCAAAATAAAAATAAAAATTGAAATCTACAACAAACAAGTTTTTTAAATTGAATTAAATATTAAAGTGTCTATCAATATGGGTCGTATTGGGTATGGGTTAAGTATATGGTGGGTCAGGCATGGGTCGCTAGATTTGTATTGAATAGAAATAGGTCAAAACGAGTTAAATTGGTCAATATGGATCAGACCATTTTCAACCCGACCCATCTATTTGACAAGTTTGAGCCCAAATAAGATGAAATAAGGTTCAAGATTATTTTTGTGAACTAGAAATTGGTGGATACAGAGACTTGGTTACATAAGTTTTACCAATAGCCTTCTATCGATACACTTTCTCCTTTGATATAATGGTGCTTATTTTCATCCCCAAACATCCAAATGTATACAGTCACACATAAGTGCACAAGTAATAAAATGAAATCCATCAATTATAAAACAAATAAATGGTGGAAATGAACCCGAGCCATATCAAGCAACATTCTACCACGTCTTATTATAAAGCCCCAAGACAAGACCCATGAGCTACACATAAGACGAGAGTGAATGGGGGACTTTACTGAACACCGTAATTTGCTAAAATGCGCCCATGGACATAAAAAAAAATAATTTAACCTTACGCAATCTAAAATGCAATGCAATTCTAAGAGAATAAATCTGCTTAATACAGTGAGAATATATAAATAAATCTAAGTTTCTTTACATGCACCCCAAGGCATATTTTTGTAATTTTGTGAATGAACAGTCCTATCTAAAATTACTAGCATGCAAGATATGATTTTGATCTTTTACAATTTACGACATATGACCAATGGAAAATAAACTGTGCAAATATAAAAATTAAATAATAGTAATGCCTGGATATCCTTGATGCGCTTTGAAACATCCATTCATGGGAAGTTCTAACTTTCTTAAGATGGGGATTGTGTGCCTAGGAATGTGATATGAGGAATATGTAAAATAGCATGATTCAAAGTCTAACATGGACATGATCAATCTTTTCTGACATGATCAATCTTTTCTGATTCTCATCCCTAAAATACCCAAGAAATCTTGTTTATTCTTCTTCTATTTGACCTAATAACACATGTGGTGGGATAATCTGACTCATGATAAATGAAGCTTGGAGCGAATATATGAAGTTCGAATACACAACTCTTGATTATTCATGAAAGGAGATTCATATCAATGGTGGTCAAGAATTACCAAAGAGTACTGCGACAAAAAATATAAGTAGGGGTGAGCATAGTTCCAAGTTCAAAACTGGACTTGTGGGGAACTGATCCAAGGTAGATTTCAGATTCTAAAAATTGAGGAACCTATTTTGATAAGTATGTTCAAGGTAGGTGGAATTTGTAACAAGTTTTTATCTTTTTATTGATAGATAACTTTGCGCGATTTTGTTGTATTCCATGGCGTCAAATGATGAACGCGTAATCTAAAGTCATTAGTCTAAGATCTAATTTTTGAGAATATTTATGAATGAGACTTCTACTTAATTACTGTATCATATTTATTCGTGTGTCTAAATATGAATTATGGTGAGTGAATTGCAGAAGCAAATGATGGTCATTAAAGGTGATAATTCATTGCAATCTTTCAATTAAAAATATAGATGGAACCTAAAAAGACCATAGGTACCCACCTTATCATAGGTTTCAGGTTTCGATATATACAAGGTAAGTTTCAGATTCTAAAAAATGAAAAATTTGCTACGACAAGTAGGTTTCAAGTTTCAAGTTGAACCTGTATGGAATGTACATGGAACCTAGAACCACTTACCCTAATTATAAGCATTTGTTTATAACTAAGAGCGCGAGTGCGCCAGAACAAAAGAAGGCCTCTTGTGATACGAGCAAGTTCGAATTCATCTGTACATTCCTATGCATCTTTCTCCATTCCCCCTAGTTGTGAACAATACATAGAATATTTCTCTCTAACACCGATCGACTTCATTTGTCAAAAGATATATGCAACCTGTTAACAAAAAATAGGAGGAAACGTTTCTGCTAAAAGAAGCTTCTCTCACAGGACAATGGCAGACAAGAAGCACTCACAATCGTTTTACGCCAACTCTTGCCCTCCTCGTAACATTCAACCTGTGAGGATATCAGTTGAGACGTAAGTTAAAAGACGCTCCAGAAGCAATCCGGATGAGCAATTTGGTTGACAGATTATATGAGGACTCAGAGAGTCCAATGTCTGGCTGAAAAATAAAATTATACGAGAATCATGATGTACCAATTGAAGTGGATATGAGAAACTACTTAATATTAAAAACCAAGAAGCACACACTTGAAACAGTATCATATCCACTTCAAGGAAAAATATGACATGCTTTTCCAGCATCTACATGCAAATCTGATCAAATAAAATTGAACAACTAGGATCAAAAGGAACATACAGGTGCACTTACAGTTTCTCATCCAGCGAGACCAGTGAATGGCAGCCCCTCTTTGTGGTCAAGCTTCCAATTTTGGTCCAAGAATGTTCCTTGGGTCAAATCTTTCAGCCGAACTGAGATAACTCAGCAGAGAAAAATTTCCATGTCTCTGCTGTAGCTAACTCTGATGTAAAATATTTCACATGCCATTCAAGAAATGTAAAGATTCTTCTCATTCATTGTGAGGAGTTTTAGATCTACAAGGGTATTTTTGAATTATCGGATATTTAAAAGATTTGGACAAAATTATAACTTGCCTTTCAACAGTAAAAAGGAGATGTGAGAAGTTAATTAATGCTTAATAGTAAAGAGAGCAAAAGGAAGTTCATTTTCCTGTAAGGACCAAGAAGATGGCCTGAGAAGAGAATTGGTTATAGTAAAACAAAATAACAACCACGCACATCGCAGTGAATTCGTTACAAACAGTGAGATTAAATATAAAAGAGAAGAAAATGAGAATTACCTCCTCTTTTCAGTGATCTCTCAATGTTAATAACTAATAAGTTGAGTGATTCGATTTCTATAGTCTCCATGCGTCGAATTATTTCTACACTTTCACGAGTCCTTCATTGTGATTTTGTTTTTACATTGATGTTTTTTCCCTGATGTCTCAAAATTGAGAAAGGAATAAGTTGAACATTGGTGGGAGAGGAACTATGCCTCTAACAACTTCATGTCCTGCTGTTTTATACCCTCAACCTACAATAAGCAGCAAAAGCATAAACAGGATGAAATGGGATTGCTAACATAGTTTTACTTTTACACCATCGATAAGCAAAATGATATTTTGAGCATTAAAACACGAAGTACTGCTAAAGCGCTGACCAAAACAATAATTACAAAACGACATGATCGATTGCTCGATATAAATAATCAGGCATTTAAATCAACCTGGTCCAACCCATCCTCAAATATTATTGAATATGAAACCGGGCGACCCCAAAAGATTTGAAATAGTAATATAAAATAGTGCTCGGGCCCGGTTTGCATAAAACGCTCCATAAACCCATTTTTCGGTACTCGAAACCACGTGGAACCCACAAAATTGTCACTTTCAAATCAAATTAAATTGGGCAGCACGTGAACAGTGTTCGAAGGTTCGTGAAACAGCTGATTTCAAAACACTATTTGGCCCGTTTTCGCTCTAATGCCCCGAAAATCCTTTTTTCGTACCCAACCTCGCGGCGAACCCCCATCCACCAGCTCAACAGCCTCATTCAACATGGACGCAACATTTCCCCCATCCACGAGAATATACACATCTTCCACAGAATTTATTTTGCCAAATATGCCATGCCGGCATTTTTCCTAAACCGATTATCGCGAATTGGACCCTAGAGCTAGTCCATTGGCAAGTAACAGATATTCAATCGAGAATGAGGTATGAATTACCTAGTCGAGGCTGAAACGGGCTGAGAAAGCGGTGGAAACGGCGGCGACCGAAACAGAACGACGGATTCCGTCGGATTTCTCCAATCGGGGGCTGATCGAATGCCAAACGGATGGTTCTCACGAATTGAAAATTCAATATTGTTTCACATGCAAATGAGCTCTAGGGGTCGCTGGGGTCAACATAGACCAACATAAGCCCTATAGGAAGAGTTGGTAACAAAACTGGTTCGCTCGCCGAAATGTCAAAGAAATTTGAAAGCCAAACGACCTCGATCAAAGTGGATTCAAGTTGGAACAAAACCACAATACATTGAAAGCAACATACCCAAAAATCACATGTCCAACGGTCGATATTTTTCGTCGCAGCCAATGGAAGTTGAGGCCAGAAAACTGAATGTCAGCAGGAGAGAGAGAAATCCGAATTTTAGAGAGAGAGGAGAAGAGATTTTCGGTGATAATCATGGAGGAGAGAGAGGAGAGAGCAGATATTATCCTCTAAGACAATTTTGAAAATCACTATTCACTGAAAGCGACTAAAGGTCTGAACGATTGACTGATTTTTAGATTATAGTGAATGTGGACTGATAAAGTCTGGCCTCATTATTTTCATGTCAAAGCTGGCAATTGGTCCAAAAGATGATCGAGGCGAGAATTTCTCGAAATTTGTGAAATTTCAAGGACCGGGTGGTACTCAATCGTGGTGCTGATTTAGCTCAATCGCGGACGGAAAATGACTCCGATTTGCGTCGTAAATTGTTCTAGCCTCTCGAAAAATATTCTTACCCTCATGCCATAGGATCTAGTACAAGGACGGGAGCGAGATGTGCAAGTTTCAATTTTTGCCCTTTCTTTAGACACTTTAAAGTCAAACTGCCAATTTCACGGCCTTCAAGGCGATTCCAATTTTTCTCTCTTATCCTCAAATCTATATTATTTCAACTTATAAACGGCCAAAATTCGGGATGTTACAGACAATAACTTGTCTTTCAACAAGTAAAAGGAGATGTGAGAAGTTAATTAATGTCTGTAACTAGTGAAGGAATGACCAAAAGATGGGCCCGAAAAGAAATGCGTCAGAGTAAAACCAAATAACAACCATGCACGTGGCGTGAATTCGATACAAACAACCGACTTAGATGAAACACATCATACGGTAAAAATCGTCACGTGGTTTGGAATTATATCACATGAACAGTTCGCAGAATAAAACTAATTGACAAATAGCTAAAAAAGATCGCAGTCTCCATTTATAATCTACACGGTAATTTTATTAGATACGGTACTTAAACATGGCACCTAAATCTAGACTAGAGTTCAACATGTATTGTGAAATTCTCATCGTGTTCCATTAAGAGCCGAGGGAGCCTAATTTTTCTAGGTTTGATTTTCTCTTATACAAAAAAGCTCGCGGTCTGCTGGGGGGGGGGGGGGGAGGAGAAATGGGGGGGGGGGGGGGGGGGGGGGAGCGGCAGTGGAAAAAAAAACAAAAA
>JAGVVM010005870.1:0-21286 GCA_019149425.1 Psidium friedrichsthalianum
AACACGAAATTTCAATGTAGTCCTCCCTGTTGGGAAATTATATTTAATTTTGAAGGAAACAAAACTACCATATTGTGGTTGAAAAGTCTTTGATTTATACTTTGAGGATTTATGTTAAATATATCTATATGCCTTTTATACTCTATAACTCTTTAATCTTCATCGAAGCAAGCATAAGTTGTGGCAAAGACAGATTCATTCGAGACTCCCTTGGAGAGATATATTCGGATCTTTATCTAATCCCCACTAGCGGTCAATTATCTGGTTAGGATTGTGTTTCTAAGTTAAATTGATTGATTAACAATCTCCAAGATATTCTTATTACTTTCCTTACGAGGATCCTTAATTGGAAATTATCCGTAGATAATTTTCCTTTTATAGAAACTAGAGATAAGGAGCCAAATCCTCTTAACCTCAAATTGCTCTTACCTCAACGGCTCGTGATCCTTATTCAGCAATCAATCAATAGCTACTTCATGGTGATTGATTCTCTATGTGGTACTGTCCAGTGGGAAGATTGTAAGGCAAGGAGTACATAAGAAGCGCCAAGTTCGAAGACCGGTGAGAGAAATCAAGAGTATAACATCCTTATTTAAGAGAGTTTTACTTGTTCAAATTGTCTACTTGAGCGTATATTTGAAAATCTCATGAGAGGTGTATATAGAGTCAAGTGTGTCGAGCAAGACAGCCTTGGTAAAGGTAGCACTTGCTTCTGTTGGAAATGCTTGTGTTCAAGCTAGCATACTTTTCTGTAATATCTCATTTGATTATTTCGTGAAATCTAGCCAGTAAGCTGTTAGTGTGGGAGAGTGGACATATGCTTTCAAAAGCCAAATCACTATAAATCACTTGTGCCTTGTTTTCCACTTTGTACTTGCTTACACATATTTTTGTTTACTTTATCTATTCTTATCAAATTTGAAGTTTTCAATTCCACATTATTTTATCAAGTTTGATCATATTCACATATTCACCTCCTCTAGGTGATATTATGAGCGAGACAACACTCTTGACCCATTTTCCTCGAAAATCACCAACAGGGCGTACCATCGGATCCATTGAGAATTCCGAATACTTCAGACGAATAAAATAAAATCCATGCACTTGGCATTTTGTTATGTATTTACAAGTTCATCGAACGCTCAACTGGAGCTGCTGCAACAGAAGTAGCTATACAAATTGGACATGTATGAACTCAGCAATCGATTTCAACAAAGCACGCGAAGGTAAGTGAATCATTTCTGATCGAATCCATTCACATCCATTAAGTACTTTCTGTCATTTACTTTGATATGTTCTTCTTATCAAGAATATTAATGTGGGAATTAAAGTCTTTCTAAGATTTTTTGACTATCGAGCATGGCCAGCGCCCATGTTGGAGTGCGGTTCATACTCCCTCACAATAAAAAAGCATGTGGATCCCACTCTATGCTGAGGGGGTAAGGGTTCGGGAGAGCTGCCCTAGTGAGAGTCTCAAGGGGGCAACGCCCTCGGACACTAGAGGACTTTTATGATTTAAGTTTGTATTTTTCTATTGATAATTTGCGTCTGAGCCCATGAATAGTATTGGTATATATACTCTTTTTTACTTGTAATTAAGTAATGTAACAGTAGGTATGAGGTGCTAATTATAATGAAATTATTTATTAGATGTAAACCTAGTTTAATAGTGAACTGGAATAAAATATCGTGTCTCAACTTTCTCTCTCTTGCTACGCTTTAATTGATTGTAATTGTATACCGAATCTTAACAACCCAAGTGTACAAGGCTCAATAACGAATTGACAGCCATATAATAAATGGACAATTTTAGCGATTCAAATTTCACACAAGCAAGATGTCACGCCCCGCCCCTCTCGAGCGACCACGCGACAGAGCCTCCGATACGCGAGCCTCGTCGAATGGCCCAACAGACCTGCGATCGCCCAGGAAAACATCGCGGCCAGACGACGGCTTAACGAAACGCAATCGAAAGCGTCTACTCAACTCCCGACAAACAAACAGGCAGGTAGATAGATAGATCGACAGTAGCCAATTCAAACTTTAAACTTACAACCTATTTATATACATGACTATTATATACAATATTCACACACATTTACATAGATATAAACATATGGCCAAAACCTATGGAACTGGCTACCAAAAAGAATAGCCCTGACAGTGGCACACTCAAAAATGGTGCTCAAGTGCCATACCCCCAAAAACTAACAACCAACCCCCAACCCTAGTCCGACTCAGCTCCGCTATCCTCCGAAGACGGCAGCTCCTCGGGGTCAGACTCCTCAGGCTCCACAAACTCGGGCTCAGCAGCCAGCTGCTCCATATCATAAGGGTCCTCCTCATGGCCGTCAATTTCCATCGGCCAATGCTCGTCGGGCACCACCTCCATGGGATCTGGATTGATCACCTCTCCCCCAAAATTCACTGGCTCAACTACTCCAAACTCATCCTCGCTCTGCACGTCCACATCCATACCGATGATAGGTCCCTGGAAATCTAGACCTCGCCTCTCATACCATGCCTCAAACCTGAGAGGCTCCAAAAAGTGGGTACCCTCGTCAACCCACACTAGACTCTCTACACGCCTATACAATACATTATCGGGTCCGGGATAAAAAGATTCCCACTTCTCAATCTCCTTTGGTTCCCCAAAAAGCACTCCCAGATTTTCCATAACTATGGTCGCGGATCTGAAAGGCGATCAGCCACAAGTGAGTCTAACGACTCAGCGAGTAAACGTACAGCTAAAATATAGGCATGCTCATGCAAATGGAATTCCACATGCGAAATACTAACAGATACCACATACCACGTCGGACTCATTTATTATCGTCAATCAATACATGCAATTCAATGTCAAGGCTAGACATCTGATAGGCACAGATAACTTTCTCAGAATTACTATGATTCGTTCTCATTCCATAAAAATTCTCGTGCCCGCGCATAAAGCGCCACAGGCCGTGCCTCGAGCCCACGCATAAAGCGTTCCCAGGCTGGCACCTTATCTCTCCAGCTACCCCGTGCCGTGCACGCTCAGGCGCCCTCGGCAAGCGAAGAGACTGCAAGCCGGAACTACGACACTGCCCGTTCTCGTACCAATCGCATTGGTCGAGCCATTCTCACTCGTATCGCTCCAATTCTCGCACCAGTACGTCGGCCGAGCCAGCCTCACCCTTGTCCCTCCGATTCCCGAGCCAGTCCCGTCGGCCGGGCACGAACCCAATCTCATTTCAAATGACTTGCCAAAATGCATATGTGTGCCAAACAACTCAGCATGCTCATTCAATGTATCTCAAATGCACATATTCAGGAACGACATACATCAATCACGCGATCACACGATCTCTGGCAGGTCAGTCACACACAATTGCCAATGTATTTACCAAGCAGACAGGCAACCTCAGTGTTATACTCCCAACTTTTATCACTCATGGAAGTCAACTTTAATTCAGAGAAATCCCATCTCTATTAACATCAAACATGTACACAAGGCAGCCCTCATGGTCTCCCAAGCACACGGTTTTAATCAAGTTATTCATCACATCACACGGTTTGCTCATGCTTTGGCAAATACTCTTGTTTTCTTAGATTGAACTCAATCAAATCACTTGAATTTCACTCACACACTCATGCACATATTCGGTCACCCAAAGCAATTCACCAATTTCAGATTTAATGCCCAGATACCCATAGCAACTCAGCACAAAAATTGACTGAAAATTTCAGCAAGAACAAGCCACAACTGAACTGGTTTTCAAGTATTGTTCACCGAAAATTGAGCAGCATCACATTACAATCTAGCCATCAATTCCTCACACTAACTCAGCTCATTTAAGCCTATGCATTACATCGAACAAGTACAGCAACCGCAGAACAGAAAACTCATCAAAACCGGTAATGACTCCACCGAATTCAACCCAGCAATTAGCCTAGAAAACTCAACCAATCTCCCATCTAGTAATCACAACAACCCTCCTCAATTATTCTACACAGAGCCTAGAATGTTTACTCACCTCCACAAGCTGGAAAGTCCAAGAACAGAGTTGGAATAGAAGCTGAAAAGAGAGAAGTAAACAGCTTCGCGACCTCTCGCTCCAACTGAAATTCGAGAGTTCTAGAGCTGATCTTGGGGTGATTTTGATTTAAAATTTCAAGGAGACAAAGATGAAGAAACTCACTGTCGGTCGGAAATGAACCGACGAGTGGAAGGCCGCGAAAATGGCAAAACACTACCGAAACAGCAGTAGAAAGCCGAACTGAGGAGGGCTGACTTTGATTCGGTACTGTGATTTCTGTAGGAGGCTTTTGGATGATCCGCTTGAAGATTATCGAAGCTTAGGGTCTTACGAGTACACAGCCGCAAACGGTGCGCGATTTGGAGTTCGGACGACTCGGAACGGGTCGTTTTCGTCCGAGCGCGCGTGCTGGACGCGCGAGAGCAGCCCGGCCGAGAGAGAGATTTTTGGCTTGAGCGTGAGAATTGAAGAGAGAGAGAGAGCTCATACGTCCACCAAGGCCAAGAGAGAGATAGAGACATCCCATTTTTACGGTCAAAGCTTCCTCTCCAAGCCAAGGGAAGCTTGCTCATCAAGCTTGGTGAAGAAGTCAACCAACCGGCCAATTGGGAGTGCCATGTGTCAAGGGTGGGGTTCACATGCCAAGAAGTCAAACCGACAGCCTATAAGGTGTGGACATGTGGTGATTTGAGTAGATAAGGTTGGATTAATTTAACGACAAAGAAATAGGACCCGGTGACTCGATCGGTAGAGCGAAATTTTGGAAATTGAGAGTTTACAGCCTAAACGATCCTATTGATGAGGCGAACCCAAATTTAACGTCTAAACTCTCTAAAACTCACTGATTAATTTCTAAGGAACTGAGAGCGAACCGGGGGCAAAAACGGTCATTTTCTCTGTTGCCTCATTCTTGGCACTCCCACCAATTTCAACACTCTAGAGCTCATTGCGATGTTCTCTTCACTTATTGCAAAGCCCTAAGACCTTCGACTGCCCTAAATCCGAAATCCGTTTCGTGGCCACATTCATTGACTCGTGACTTTAGCAAATGCTCAGGCCAACGGGCGGCGGATAGGAGATACGCGTATCGACCGTCAGGTCCACGTACTTTAAATCCTAAATCGCCCTTCCCTTTTGGTTAGCCATCCCGAGGTGATCAATCTCGACTGAGATTCGGCTAGAGTGCGAGCGATGAAATATATCCATTCTATATAGATATCTGAAAAAGGATCGAAAATCCAGGGCGTTACAATTCTTCCTTCCTTAAAGAAATTTCGTCCCCGAATTAAACTGACCAGTATTTAAAACATTTAATCAAACAGGTACGGATACTTGAGTCTCATTTCATCTTCATTCTCCCAGGTCGTCCTTCCGTACCATGATGTTCCCAAATGACTTTAACCAGTGGCGCACCTCTTCGTTCTCAAAACTTGTTCCCGTCTGTCCTCGATTCTGACTGGTCTCTCTATGTAGGACACTCTATCGTCCACGTCTATAACTTCCATGATCGAGGATATGGCCCAGGGTCTGGTTCATATTTCTTAACATTGACACATGAAAGACGTTGTGCACTTGAGACAGGTTCGGTGGCAGCCACCGAACCTGTTCTCAATGCACAACGTCTTTCATGGTCAATGTTAAGAAAGTATGAACCAGGACCCTGGGCATATCCCTCGATCATGAAGTTATAGACGTGGACGATAGAGTGTCCTACATAGAGGAGACCAGTCAGAATCGAGGACAGACGGGAACAAGTTTTGAGACACGAAGACGGTGCCACTGGTTAAAGTCATTTGGAACATCATGTACGGAAGGAGCGACCTGGAGAATGAAGATGAAATGAGAACTCAAGTATCCGTACCTGTTTGATTAAATGTTGTAATACTGGTCAGTTGTAATTCGGGGACGAAATTCTTTAAGGAAGGAAGAATTGTAACGCCCTGGATTTTCGATCCTTTTTCAGATATCTATATAGATGGATATATTTCATCGCTCGCACTCTAGCCGAATCTCAGTCGAGATGATCACCTCGGGATGGCTAACCAAAAGGGAAGGGCGATTTAGGATTTAAAGTACGTGGACCTGACGGTCGATACGCGTATCTCCTATCCGCCGCCCGTTGGCCTGAGCATTTGCTAAAGTCACGAGTCAATGAATGTGGCACGAAACGGATTTCGGATTTAGGGCAGTCGAAGGTCTTAGGGCTTTGCAATAAGTGAAGAGAACATCGCAATGAGCTCTCAGAGTGTTGAAATTGGTTGTGGAGTGCCCAAGAATGAGGCAACAAGAGAAAATGACCGTTTGCCCCGGTCTCGCTCTCAGTTCCTTAGAAATTAATCAGTGAGTTTTAGAGAGTTTAGACGCTTAAATTTGGGTTCGCCTCATCAATAGGATCGTTTAGGCTGTAAACTCTCAATTTCCAAAATTTCGCTCTACCGATCGATGTCACCGGTCTATATTCTTTGTCGTTAAATAATCCAACCTTATCTACTCAAATCACCACATGTCCACACCTTATAGGCTGTCGGTTTGACTTCTTGGATGTGAACCCACCCTTGACACATGGCACTCCCCAATGGCCGGTTGGTTGACTTCTTCACCAAGCTTGATGAGCAAGCTTCCCTTGCTTGGAGAGGAAGCTTTGACCGGTAAAAAATGGGATGTCTCTATCTCTCTCTTGGCCTTGGTGGACGTGTGAGCTCTCTCTCTCTCTTCAATTCTCACGCTCAAGCCAAAAATCTCTCTCTCGGCCGGGCTGCTTCTCGCGCGTCAGCACGCGCGCTCGGACGAAAACGACCCGTTCGAGGTCGTCCGAACTCCAAATCGCGCACCGTTTGCGGCTGTGTACTCGTAAGACCCTAAGCTTCGATAATCTTCAAGCGGATCATCCAAAAGCCTCCTACAGAAATCACAGTACCGAATCAAAGTCAGCCCTCCTCAGTTCGGCTTTCTACTGCTGTTTCGGTAGTGTTTGCCATTTTCGCGGCCTTCCACTCGTCGTTCCAATTTCCGACCGACAGTGAGTTTCTTCATCTTTGGTTCTCCTTGAAATTTTAAATCAAAAATCACCCCAAGATCAGCTCTAGAACTCTCGGAATTTCAGTTGGAGCGAGAGGTGTGCGCGAAGCTGTTTACTTCTCTCTTTTCAGCTTCTATTCCAACTCTGTTCTTGGACTTTCCAGCTTGTGGAGGTGAGTAAACATTCTAGGCTCTGTGTAGAATAATTGAGGAGGGTTGTTGTGATTACTAGATGGGAGATGGTTGAGTTTTCTAGGCTAATTGCTGGGTTGAATTCGGTGGAGTCATTACCGGTTTTGATGAGTTTTCTGTTCTGCGGTTGCTGTACTTGTTCGATGTAATGCATAGGCTTAAATGAGCTGAGTTAGTGTGAGGAATTGATGCTAGATTGTAATGTGATGCTGCTCAATTTTCGGTGAACCAATACTTGAAAACCAGTTCAGTTGTGGCTTGTTCTTGCTGAAATTTTCAGTCAATTTTTGTGCTGAGTTGCTATGGGTATCTGGGCATTAAATCTGAAATTGGTGAATTGCTTTGGGTGATCCGAATATGTGCATGAGTGTGTGAGTGAAATTCAAGTGATTGATTGAGTTCAATCTAAGAAAACAAGAGTATTTGCCAAAAGCATGAGCAAACCGTGTGTTGTGATGAATAACTTGATTTAAAACCGTGTGCTTGGGAGACCATGAGGGCTGCCTGTGTACATGTTGATGTTAATAGAGATGGGATTTCTCTGAATTAAAGTTGACCTTCCATGAGTGATAAAAAGTGGGAGTATAACACTGAGGTTGCCTGTCTGCTTGGTAAATACATTGGCAATTGTGTGTGACTGAACTGCCAGAGATCGTGTGATCGCGTGATTGATGTATGTCGTTCCTGAATATGTGCATTTGAGTACATTGAATGAGCATGCTGAGTTGTTTGGCACGACATATGCATTTTGGCAAGTCATTTGAAATGAGATTGGGTTCGTGCCCGGCCGACGGGACTGGCTCGGGAATCGGAGGGACAAGGGTGAGGCTGGCTCGGCCGACGTACTGGTGCGAGAATTGGAGCGATACGAGTGAGAATGGCTCGACCAATGCGATTGGTACGAGAACGGGCAGTGTCGTAGTTCCGGCTTGCAGTCTCTTCGCTTGCCGAGGGCGCCTGAGCGTGCACGGCACGGGGTAGCTGGAGAGATAAGGTGCCAGCCTGGGAACGCTTTATGCGTGGGCTCGAGGCACGGCCTGTGGCGCTTTATGCGCGGGCACGAGAATTTTTATGGAATGAGAACGAATCATAGTAATTCTGAGAAAGTTATCTGTGCCTATCAGATGTCTAGCCTTGACATTGAATTGCATGTATTGATTGACGATAATAAATGAGTCCGACGTGGTATGTGGTATCTGTTAGTATTTCGCATGTGGAATTCCATTTGCATGAGCATGCCTATATTTTAGCTGTACGTTTACTCGCTGAGTCGTTAGACTCACTTGTGGCTGATCGCCTTTCAGATCCGCGACCATAGTTATGGAAAATCTGGGAGTGCTTTTTGGGGAACCAAAGGAGATTGAGAAGTGGGAATCTTTTTATCCCGGACCCGATAATGTATTGTATAGGCGTGTAGAGAGTCTAGTGTGGGTTGACGAGGGTACCCACTTTTTGGAGCCTCTCAGGTTTGAGGCATGGTATGAGAGGCGAGGTCTAGATTTCCAGGGACCTATCATCGGTATGGATGTGGACGTGCAGAGCGAGGATGAGTTTGGAGTAGTTGAGCCAGTGAATTTTGGGGGAGAGGTGATCAATCCAGATCCCATGGAGGTGGTGCCCGACGAGCATTGGCCGATGGAAATTGACGGCCATGAGGAGGACCCTTATGATATGGAGCAGCTGGCTGCTGAGCCCGAGTTTGTGGAGCCTGAGGAGTCTGACCCCGAGGAGCTGCCGTCTTCGGAGGATAGCGGAGCTGAGTCGGACTAGGGTTGGGGGTTGGTTGTTAGTTTTTGGGGGTATGGCACTTGAGCACCATTTTTGAGTGTGCCACTGTCAGGGCTATTCCTTTTTGGTAGCCAGTTCCATAGGTTTTGGCCATATGTTTATATCTATGTAAATGTGTGTGAATATTGTATATAATAGTCATGTATATAAATAGGTTGTAAGTTTAAAGTTTGAATTGGCTACTGTCGATCTATCTATCTACCTGCCTGTTTGTTTGTCGGGAGTTGAGTAGACGCTTTCGATTGCGTTTCGTTAAGCCGTCGTCTGGCCGCGATGTTTTCCTGGGCGATCGCAGGTCTGTTGGGCCATTCGACGAGGCTCGCGTATCGGAGGCTCTGTCGCGTGGTCGCTCGAGAGGGGCGGGGCGTGACATCTTGCTTGTGTGAAATTTGAATCGCTAAAATTGTCCATTTATTATATGGCTGTCAATTCGTTATTGAGCCTTGTACACTTGGGTTGTTAAGATTCGGTATACAATTACAATCAATTAAAGCGTAGCAAGAGAGAGAAAGTTGAGACACGATATTTTATTCCAGTTCACTATTAAACTAGGTTTACATCTAATAAATAATTTCATTATAATTAGCACCTCATACCTACTGTTACATTACTTAATTACAAGTAAAAAAGAGTATATATACCAATACTATTCATGGCTCAGACGCAAATTATCAATAGAAAAATACAAACTTAAATCATAAAAGTCCTCTAGTGTCCGAGGGCGTTGCCCCCTTGAGACTCTCACTAGGGCAGCTCTCCCGAACCCTTACCCCCTCAGCATAGAGTGGGATCCACATGCTTTTTTATTGTGAGGGAGTATGAACCGCACTCCAACATGGGCGCTGGCCATGCTCGATAGTCAAAAAATCTTAGAAAGACTTTAATTCCCACATTAATATTCTTGATAAGAAGAACATATCAAAGTAAATGACAGAAAGTACTTAATGGATGTGAATGGATTCGATCAGAAATGATTCACTTACCTTCGCGTGCTTTGTTGAAATCGATTGCTGAGTTCATACATGTCCAATTTGTATAGCTACTTCTGTTGCAGCAGCTCCAGTTGAGCGTTCGATGAACTTGTAAATACATAACAAAATGCCAAGTGCATGGATTTTATTTTATTCGTCTGAAGTATTCGGAATTCTCAATGGATCCGATGGTACGCCCTGTTGGTGATTTTCGAGGAAAATGGGTCAAGAGTGTTGTCTCGCTCATAATATCACCTAGAGGAGGTGAATATGTGAATATGATCAAACTTGATAAAATAATGTGGAATTGAAAACTTCAAATTTGATAAGAATAGATAAAGTAAACAAAAATATGTGTAAGCAAGTACAAAGTGGAAAACAAGGCACAAGTGATTTATAGTGATTTGGCTTTTGAAAGCATATGTCCACTCTCCCACACTAACAGCTTACTGGCTAGATTTCACGAAATAATCAAATGAGATATTACAGAAAAGTATGCTAGCTTGAACACAAGCATTTCCAACAGAAGCAAGTGCTACCTTTACCAAGGCTGTCTTGCTCGACACACTTGACTCTATATACACCTCTCATGAGATTTTCAAATATACGCTCAAGTAGACAATTTGAACAAGTAAAACTCTCTTAAATAAGGATGTTATACTCTTGATTTCTCTCACCGGTCTTCGAACTTGGCGCTTCTTATGTACTCCTTGCCTTACAATCTTCCACTGGACAGTACCACATAGAGAATCAATCACCATGAAGTAGCTATTGATTGATTGCTGAATAAGGATCACGAGCCGTTGAGGTAAGAGCAATTTGAGGTTAAGAGGATTTGGCTCCTTATCTCTAGTTTCTATAAAAGGAAAATTATCTACGGATAATTTCCAATTAAGGATCCTCGTAAGGAAAGTAATAAGAATATCTTGGAGATTGTTAATCAATCAATTTAACTTAGAAACACAATCCTAACCAGATAATTGACCGCTAGTGGGGATTAGATAAAGATCCGAATATATCTCTCCAAGGGAGTCTCGAATGAATCTGTCTTTGCCACAACTTATGCTTGCTTCGATGAAGATTAAAGAGTTATAGAGTATAAAAGGCATATAGATATATTTAACATAAATCCTCAAAGTATAAATCAAAGACTTTTCAACCACAATATGGTAGTTTTGTTTCCTTCAAAATTAAATATAATTTCCCAACAGGGAGGACTACATTGAAATTTCGTGTAAAAATTTAGGATTAACTAGGCACAATTGAAAAATTCAGAACCGAATTGATATCTGTGCAATTCAAGTCCAATGGCCTTTAAAGGGAGAAGTAAATGCTGATACGCCAAGGTGGGTAGCTGTTTCATCAAGAATATATGTAGGCCTTTTTTAGGAGAGAGATAGTGAAATTTCTATGGAAACTCTTAATAAATGAGTGTTTTATGCAAAACACATGGTAATGATATGTGAATCTACAGTTGAAATTGTATTATCCCTAATGGTACTGTTACGAAAGCATTTCTCTATTTTTATGGAATAAACATCTCTTTACTAGTACAATACTAGTAGTCCCTTCTATATATATTGCGAAATTATTTTGAGAAGACAGGTTAGTGACTATGCTCCGTCACACACATATGAAATTACATATGCATATATTATGTGAACCGTTTCATAAATGAAAAGCATGGCTCCCGTCTGCCAAAAATATTGAATACGCACTCTTCCCATCTCCCTCGCTCGACAATTTTAATGACGAATTGACAGAACAGGAGGGACCAAATTACAAAAAACGTGAAGGTCTATCGCAAATAAACAACCCGACCCGTTAATTTTCGAATCAAAATGTCCATTAACTTCAGCATTATTACTGGGGTTCGGGTTAACCTGACCGTCCCACCGAGTCAGACGGTGGGACGGTCAACTAATGGCCACATTTTGACTGCCCAATAATTATTATTTCTTTTTACTATTATGTGTCTTATTGTAAGCTAAAATTAGAAGACAAAACTATAAGAGGACCTACACAATCAAGGTTCTAATGAAGCATATTCAATTGATAATATTCAAACAATAAGTTGCAACTTGTAAAAATAGTAGATATTATTCTTCTATCAAATAAAAAGACTACGGTGGATATTGTTTTCACAATTATGAAAAAAATTATTAAGGACCTTGTTGAGTGACAGTACTGTCACTCAACGGTCTAACTTGAACCGTACACATCAGACGTGGACTTTTGGCTAACTAGCATATCACGCGATTATGCGGTACGTACATGTCAGACGTAAACTTTTGATTGACAAATATTTCATGCGTATGTACAGTGCGTACATATCAGATGTGGACTTCATATCATGTGTATATGCGGTACATACATGTCAGACGTGGACTTTTAGCTGACAAGGATATCACGCGAATATGTGATACGTGTGGTTTTGTCGCTCTTATGGACCGTCATCTTTGCTTTTGTCAATTCCCTTTTTTAAATATTTTTTTATTGTAAGTTAAAATTAAAAGACACACTATACAAATTAATTACGTTTCTATTTTTTATTTGTGGTCCCCAGTTGAGGTCCCACCAAGGTGGGACGATGAGCTAAGCTTTTTCCTTGTTATTGCAACAGATCGAGACCCGACACGCCAGTTCATTGGGAGGGAATGGCAAGCAAAGTGATGGTGACTCGAGGTGCCGCGGCATCGGACAAAAGTCTATGGCAGGCGAGGGAGCTGAATGAACGTGCTTAGGATGTTCGAATTGTGCTTAGGGTTTGGTTGATGTTAAATTCATGGGTACGTTGGTCCACTTGCCAACTTTATCATGAAAAATTCTTCTAATTTCCACAGAATCCGGAACCAAAAATGGTAATTAATGCCAAACAGTCGTTCGCTTAGATAGCAAGAAGTTTACGTCTCTCCTTATGACCATGAATTTCGAGAATCTTACACGTAGTTCAAGAGTAAAATCCTGAAGTTCACCAGGCCGACAGGGATATGTCACGTGTCGGTTTATCTAGCATTCCCAACTACGTACGGAACTTAGGAAGAAGCCCCCAAGTCATCTGTAACACTCGGCTTCACTCTCTCTCTCTCTCTCTCACACGCACACAGATTCGTTCAAGACCGAGAGAATGGGAGAACAAGTTCTCTTTCCTGAGTTATCAAAATCCTTGCAAGGGTCTCATGCCCAAAACTCATATAAGAAGCTCCATAGCTTTTCTTAATATCTATCATTCACATCATTAGCTTTCTGATGATGTTTGTGGACTTTTGGTGTTTGATTGATGACTTGGAGTTTCAAGAAGTCCACTAGGACAGCAGCTGGCCTCATCCCTCAAGTCTGTTGGGCCAGGGGGCAGCCACGTCACCGACCAGGGTGGCTGCTCACTCAGCTGCTAGGTGGGCCTCGCCTGATGCGTGCATTGGATGATTGCTTGTGTTGCGTGGCTCGTGCATCGTGCACAGGTCGTCCATGCGTCGAGCAGGGATCAATTGTGCATAGTGCAAGGACCGTTCATCATGTTCATTTTGTATCGTCCTCGCATTAACCGCCTAGCTGTTTGTATCGTTTATGATTCGATCACCCAGTCGCTTGGCTACTTTTTGACACAATCCAACCTGATCTACAGATTGATACCTTGGTCGATCCGATGGATGCATCGCGGTTGATTTTGGATGAAAATTCAAGGGACCATGATACATACATGCTAGTAACATTGTGAGGGAAGTGGGGGCTTCTTAGCTAAAAGAAAAAGAACAAAAAAGGATGTCTGCTTTGGTACCTTTAGTCCAATCTTAGACAAAGAGCAAGGAAAGACGTTTCTTTTCTATTCTATTAGTATTACATTAGTATTAGTTAGTAATCTCGGCTTAGTGAGTCCTTTCTTTTGTGATTCACATTGAGACAAGCGAAAATCGATCCGAGGGTGATCACCCATTACCAATCAAACAAGGATGCGACAATGTTGACAAAAAAAAAAAAACAAGGGATGTGATAGAAACTTTCGATGACGGAGGACGATGTAGCGTAGATTTGGTCTATTAATGAAAAGAGTAAAATTATAATAAAAAAAAAAAGTCCTAAAATTTTCATACTTTTGTCAATTTAATCCTAAACCATTTAAGTTTGTCAGTTCAGTTCTAAAACTTTTTACCTCTTACCAATTCAATTCTATTGATCAGAAATTGCTAACATGACACTATCAGTGTCGACGTGCATAAATTTAAATAATTTTTTAATATTTTTTTATGAAAAATTCGATTTTTTGTTATTTTTTTTCTTCTTTCTCACTCTCTGGCTTCCATGGCCAATGGCCCCCACCGAC
Organism: Psidium friedrichsthalianum; assembly: GCA_019149425.1. Taxonomy (NCBI): domain Eukaryota; kingdom Viridiplantae; phylum Streptophyta; class Magnoliopsida; order Myrtales; family Myrtaceae; genus Psidium; species Psidium friedrichsthalianum. The sequence continues at coordinate 14,310 of JAGVVM010005870.1, forward strand.
TTAGGGCCGACAAGAGTCGCCGGCCCCTAGGCAAGGGGTCGCGGCCCTCGTCCACCCTCACCGTGGCCAGACATAAAGTGGAAAAGAAGAAAAAAAATTAAAAGAAATCAAAGGCTTGTCATAAAAATATTTAAAAATTACGCACATTAGCGCCGGTGATGTCACGTAAAATTGCCAGCATCCATATTAGTGATTTTCAGTCAACAATTTTTCATAATTTTCACGGAAGGAGATATATGATAGGAAAATGATTAGCGGACGGCCGCACCGTGCATGACAGTGGGATAGTGTCACGGTGCTATGCTTATCACCAAAAGTCGCAGATTTTTTTATTTATTTCTGTTATGTGCCAGCCACAAAACAATTTGTGGCTGGCATCGGACCGTCCACTGTCAAAATGGCAGTGGATGGTCAGCATCGCCAGAGCTTGTACGATTAGAAAATATTGAGTACGTACATGAAGGAACGAGTTAGATGGCGTGGAATTCCATAAATAATCAAGACGAAATTAGGTTAAACGGGGGATCTGACGTTCCAGCCCTAAGCATTTATCGTCCCCATTTCCTCACGTTTCTTTTCTTTCTCTCCACATAAAGCTGGCCTCCTCTCCTCCTCCATCGACCACCGTCGACAAGCACCGTTGCAAAAGCCGGCCGGCGTTGCTGCCTCGAGAACCAGAGGAGGAAACAACCATGGAGCATCATTCACGCCCTCTGAACCTTTGCCATGTCAACACGAAATCAATCATCATCAACCGCGCGCACATGCTTGTCCACGGCACGGCTTTGCTCATCCTCATACATTACAGAGCTTCCTTTTTCTTCACCGGCGAAGCTAGCTCGCCAGGCCAACCCACCACTTTGGCTTGGCTCGTCATTTTCCTGGGCGAGCTGACGCTGTCCCTCACGTGGCTGCTGCACCGAGCCTTCCGATGGCGACCTGTGTGGCGGGACGCCTTTCCCGAGCGGTTGCCCGGCGACGGGGAGCTCCCGCCGATTGACGTGCTGGTGTGCACGGCGGACCCAGACAAGGAGCCCACCGTGGAGGTGATGAACACGGTGATATCAGCGATGTCGCTCGACTATCCGCCGGAGAAGCTCCACGTGTATCTCTCGGACGACAGAGGGTCGCCGCTCACTCTATGCGGGATGAGAGAAGCGTACGACTTCGCGAGACGGTGGGTGCCGTTTTGCAAGAGGTATGGACTGAAGACGCGGTGTCCCAAGGCTTTTTTCATGGACGAAGAGTACGTGAGCGCCAGCGCGGGGTATGACTCCGAGAAGCAGGAGGTCAAGGTGAGTTTCGTTCGGTGACGTCATAATGCTATATGCTGACGTTTTGTGCTTTATTTTCTCTGTCCTTTTCCATTAGCCAATTAATGCAAATTCTGTCACGTAGTCGGCATTATTCGGACATTGCAGCTTTATCGTACGTCCTCCTCTCACGTGAGTTTTGTTCGGATTTGAGCGATCTATCCACTAAACGCCAAAATATCAAAGAAAAATGAGAATTTTTGAGTCAGAGTTCGCTTGTTTTGAATAAAAATATCGCTAAAAAATTATTTCTACATATTTTCATTCACGATTAAAACATTTTTCATTTATTTATTTTTATAAGTGATACAAAAAATAATTTTTTAAAAAATCTTTTTCAAACTATTTACTTTTCGTTAACAAACAAAACCTAAAGCTCAGAGCGATGCAATTCTTCTGCCATTTGAAGACCTTAATTCCCTATTCTCTCTCCAAGCCTTGAATGAATAGTGAATACAATAGTTAGCAAATTTTTTCCTCTAAAATAATATCTTGAAAAAATTATCAAAAAAGTCTTAAATTTTTTGCACTTTTATCAATCCAGCTTTAATCTTTTAAATTTTCTGATTTAACCTTAAACTTTTTCATCTTTTACTGATTAAGTCTTATTAGTTAGAAATTATTAACATGGATGTCAACTGTGCTACATGGCACTACCGACACTAACTTAGATCATTTTTAACATTTTTTTCAAATAATTTTATTTATATTTTATTTTTTTCCCTTCGCTAGACTCAAGCAAGGGCCGGTCTCCCCAAGGGCAGGTGAGGGCAACCCTCACTTGAGGCTAGTGGAGGTTGAGATAGGGCAAAGGAAAAAAATAAGAAAAAGGAAAAAAGGAAAAGGCAAAAGGAAAAAAATAAATTAAAGTTATTAAAAATTATCCACGGCAACACCGGTGGTACCACGTAGGATGACCAATGTCAAAGTCAACAAGTTCCCTCCAATAGGACTGAAATGGCAAAATGTAAAAATATTTACAATTGAATGGGCAAACTTAAATAGGACTGAATTGACAAAAGTGTAAAATGTTTATGCCTTTTTTTTTTTACCATTTTTCACCTTTGTCTTTTATCGTTTTCGGCTAAGCTATGAGAACTAACTACATAAGTATTTATGCCTATGATTGAATCAGCAAACTTAAAAAGTTTAGGACTAAATTGGCAAAAGTTCAAAAATTTTATATCTTTTTTGATAATTTTTCCTTGATGTCTTTCATCATTTTCGGCTAAGCTATAAGACCTAACTACATAAATATTGAACCAAAACTTGGACAAAAAAAGGTATTTAATTGAAACATATCATAACTAATGCCACATGACTTACTATAGTATTTACTAAAATTTCGGTACCCCCTAGAATTTCTCTCGCTAATGTTGTCATTTAACGCAAATTTATTGGTTCGAACTAGACCTGATTAATGGATGGGTTTGGTTGGATTCTAGGCCATAAAGCACTTGCTTAGACTAGCCCCCAGACATGAAATTTTCAAATTTTCTTTATAAACTGGCCATGTCTAGACGGGCAGACTTTTGGGTACAGTAAATCGAAGTACGATTCTGGGACAGGAAATCTACGCAACAAAGTTCAATTAGCCACAACTCTAGGAAGAACTACCAAAAAGAAAAATGAAAAGACCCTTCTTTTCAGAATCTGATAGCATCAGTTGAGAAACCAACTGTAGTTACTCGAATAGATTGATACGGTCGACTCAATTGGAAAGCCATCTGATGTACTCCTACTGCAGATTCTTGACTGCTGAATACAAAATGGAGGACAAACATGACCTGGAAGCTTTTCTGGCTATTCCTGTCCTTTTAATGCTCAAGAGCATTACCCTTTGATCAAAGCTTCCGACTTTTTCTTTATGTTGTCTCCACCATGCCATAAAGATACACATTTCGCCAATGAATCTTATAGTCCTTAGAGGACCCGCAAGCCCCTCGTAAAAGTCAGGACGAGTACCATTGCCAAGTGCCAAAAACAAGAACTTCCATGCTTTTGCGCGCAAACACGTGCGCTTGTAGGTCATGATTCCTTCCTCTCAAATTATGTCTTTTGCAAAACTACTATGAGGGAAATCCAAAGGGAGTTCTCAAATTTTGATTTTGTTCAAAATTGGAGCTGTAGTGTATACAAATTGACTTCAGATGAGGCCATTTCTTGAGTCGATTCTGCGTATTTGACTATGTTCCTTGAAGAAGAATTGTAAACTGTTGATTCATGCTTCCTGGAATATGAGTTCATTTTTGAGTTGCAGTTGCGCGGCAATGACTAAATCAAATGCAAGGACATAGACAAGTATAAAAATCTTATCCCTCACTTGGTATGGTATGCCTTCAAATGGGGCGAGGTTCTTCCAACTTGCAAAGCCACTATCTGCGGCAAAACAAGTTCTGTTCCTTCTTTCCCTCGCAAAGCAATCAAATTCAATACAGAAAGAGAGGGACCATAGTAAAGGTTCTTGCTTCCTTTGCTGTCTCTGGCTTAAATGGAGACAAAGTTGCTCATCAGTCAATCAAAGGCCTATTTATCTTTTACCAGTGGATGGACACGAGCCCTCGCGGGGCTGGCGGTCGATAGCCTCCTGTAGGCTCAAACCAAAAAAAAAAAAGACAAAATTTCAAAATTTTTAAAAATATTTAATACTATTAAAAAAGGGCATATGTCTATTTAAGTGATGCAATTTCATTATTTACATTTTTTTTTCAGGAGAAGTATGAAATTTTTGAGGCGCATATAAATGGATACAGAATTAGGCACCATGGTGAATCAAGGGATGGGAGGCTGGATCATCCTTCTACCATTGAGGTACATTCTTTTTTTCCTTTTGAACATTACAAAATACTCCACCGAACTTAGGAGTTGTACATGTTTGCCCATATCTTTCAAACTGTTACACATTATACCCATGAAATTTCATTTTGTGTTAACCCGCTAACCTTCTATATTTTGATATTTTCCATTGGCTTGTGTTGTACGTGCCTTTTACGAGGTAAACGCGTATTTTAATCTCATTTTTTATAGAACATTTTTTAGGCTTTTATTTTCTTAAAAAAAGTGGAGAAAAATAAATTTAACTAAATTTATTAAAATTGTAATGTTCAAAAGGGAAAAAAATGTACTTCAATGGTAGAAGGATGATCCAGCTGTTAGTTATATGCCCTAAAGCAACTATGTAATAGTTACATATTAGGGATTTCGGTTGTATTTCAATTTATTATTAAATTAATGGCAAAGACGTGTTTATTCATTTGTCCAATTATATATGAATAAATTCCATAAGATCAGTTGTGACTAGACCTATTCTTGAGACGTCAAGAATATGTGTGGCAGGTTTATAGTTAGATTGAATCTTTAAATTGTTCTCGGTCGATGGATCATTGAGTGGATATTAATGATCCTGTTGAGACCGATGTGTTCTTAATTTTGCTTTTAAGTATTGGATACTTAAATGAATGACGAGTCACGAGTCATTAGGTATTGCGATGCCCGAATTGGAACACAGGTGCTTGTGTCAGACAAGTTCACTGAACGTGACACACATTTAACGATTAGCGACATGGAAGCTTTTTAGCATGGTCAATGTCTAATCGTTCATGCTCTAGTCTTGTGTAAATAATCCTTAGACCTGAGGCACAGTGTTGACTTGTATGTTGGATGGCTATAGTTCATAAGTGCGCATATTGGCGGTTCGCTGATCCGTCTCTGTACTTAATGGTTATAGTTCGTACACATACGAAGTTACACGTGTGCGCAAAATGGAATCTGTCTCCTTGTTACATGCAAGGTATGATGTCCTATGCGATCTAGTTATGACAATGCATTGAAATCCTCGGCCGGGGTTATAACCGAGAATAAAAATGTTTATGTCTCGTACAAATGCATGTAAATTAGATTTGTGCATATGATCGAATTGGTGGCTTGACAAATATTCCATGGCCTTTGTTCGATCGGGACATAGTAAGATGGAGGGATTAAATTACACTGTAACTGGAGCTGACAGGTTCATAATGTTCTTAAAATATTCACACTATCTGGGTAGCCATGACATATTGCTAGATGTCACTCGTGGCTTGTAGGACCTAGTAATTGATCGGGACAATCAATTCTCTTGGAAGTACTAATGTGTTAGTACTTGTCTTACTGCCAGCTTAGTGATGAACCTAGGGATGTCACACACCTTAACCAATACATGACGACGTTGAACGGAAAATATGATATTGCAAATATGTTGCAATCACGACTATCGAATTAGTCAAATTGAAATTAAATTAAATTAGATTTAATTTAATTTTTATTTTTGGTCTTGGATGTACGTGCATACGATGCGCATGCACTCTTTAAATAAGACACATATTGATGTATTCAAAATGCACGCATGTATTTTTTATTAAATTATATGAAGATATAATTTATAAATATATATTTTTATATATTATATATATAATTGTTATGTTGCACGCACATTCTGATGTGCGTGCAACGAACATGGTCAGCACAATTGTGCTGACCATGAGTTTTATTATAATAATATTTAAAAAAAAAAAAGGGATCAAAAAGTCAAAAGTTGATTTAGTTTATTGAAACGTGCTCACCAAGAGGAATGAAAAAGGTGGTCAGCAATTTTTCGCTGACTTGCGCGATGCACGATCAGCAGTTACTGATCGTGCATTTGTGCAGAAAATTGCACAACGCGCACGATCAGTAACCGTTTTTGATCGTGTGCGTAGTGTATTATTCCTTTGACAATATACTCTGCAAAAGGTTGCAGAAATTGGAGAGACGATGGGTGCAAAAATTTGAGAGTGCGTACCCGCGAGAAAATAAGAGAGAAAAACCAGTAAAATTCTCTCTTCGATTTTATTCTTGCGGTGACCGAAAATCAAGTACGTGGAGAGTTTTTCATCACGAGATTGCTAGCACAATCAAGTGTGAAGTTTTTTCCGCGTCGTCTTTCTTCCGTTCGTCGTACGATTGGTGGTGTGTCTGAACTAGAGGTCCGACGCTTGTGGGACTTGCACCGAAGAACATTTGGACCAACCCATTTCAAGCACGCTACAAGAGGTAATCCGTATAACAATCTTCGTTTAATTCGATTTTTGATTGAAACGCACGAACAACGCCTCTGGAGATACATGTATGGGTATTTTATTTCCGCTGCGTTTGTTATCTTTTTGCCTATGCATGTCGCGTGAATCCCAACACCAGCCTCCCATAATTAACTCTGTCTATATATGCTTACATAGCCTATCCCAAGATAGGGTAAAGGAGGAGAGTTGGCGTCGGGCATAGTGAGCCGGCCGTAAAAAAAGAGCTATCCCTTATGAGATGAACCCTTTAGATTTTTCGTTGGAGCATACCGTTCTTAGCGACGCGTTGCATCGACGCTCGGATGTAATGAAAATAGGCAAGGGTCCTTGCACTAAGATAGGCAGGTGCGAGGGGTAAGGAAGCTAGCCTTAGGCATCATTCCCAGAGTGATACGCCACATCGATGCCCGAATGTGGTGAAAAGTGAGCTAGGGTCTTCACATTTTTTTGGGCGAGTGTGGGGGGCAAGAAATGCCTAAGGAGTAAGGATTCGATTGGGGAGTTGAAACATAGAAACATTAACGGGTAAGTTAAGGGAGTTAGTAGATATTTTTGCTAGAATGAGAGTGAA
>JAGVVM010005872.1:0-39767 GCA_019149425.1 Psidium friedrichsthalianum
GGATTGAACTCACTATTTGAGAATGATGGAAAGACTTGCCTATTAGATATCTAATTGTGCTGGGCGAGAGAGAGATGAGATGAGACAGAGGCCAAACATTTGACTGTCCAGATTGCTTATCAATGCGTGTTGATTTGTAGGTGCTATATCTTCGAGCAATAGAAGCAACATTTGAGGATACATACCAAAGGCTAGTATTGTTTTTTGTGTTTGTCTTTTGAGTGTTTTTGTGTGGATTTCTGATTTTATTCTTTTATGTTGCTTTTTTTGATTTTTGATTTCTTGTTTGATTTTTTGGTTGTTTGTTTTCGTTTTGTCTTTTTGATTTTTTGTGATTTTTTGCTTTTTGTGTTGTTTGGTGTTTTGTTTGTGATTTACTGTTTCTTTTTGATTGTTTTTTTTTTGATGATTTTGGTTGTTTCTGATTTGTGTATGTTGTTTCATTTTGTTGTGACTGCTTGTTTCTTTTTGTGTTGTTTTTTTTTCCTGTTTTCTTTGTTTGTTTGTTTTTTTCGTTTTGTTGTTGGTGTGTTGTTGTGTTATTCTGTTTGTGTTGATGATTTGTGGTGATATGCCTTGTTTTTTTGATTGTGTTGAGTCCTTCTTTCGTTTTGTTTTGTGATCATTTTTTGTTTCTTGCAGTGTTTTTCTGTTTTCGTTGGTGATTGTTTTTTTGTGACTTGATCTTGTTGCTGTGTGATTTTGATGTTGTTGGTTTTTGTCTTTTTTGGTCTTGTTACTTTTTTTTTTGTTCTTCTGTTGTTTTTGTGATTTTGTTTGATTTTTGATTGATATGTTTTTTTGTTTGTTAGTTTTTTGTTTTTCTGCTTGGTGTTTTTTTTGTGTGTGTGTTATTTTGATTGTTTCTTTTTGTGTGATTTTTCTTGATTTTGCTTTTTTTGGATTCGTTTTTTGATTTTTGGTGTTTGTGATTGTGTGTGTGTTTGTTTTGGTTTTGTTTTATTTTTTGTGTTTGATCTTTTGTTTTTGTTTGCTGTGATGTTTGCTTCTTGTTGATGTGTTTCTTTGTTTATTGATGGTGCTTTTTTTGGTTTTTTGTTTTGCTTTGTGATTGTTGTTGTATTTGATTGTTTTGCATTTTGTTGATGATGAAAGACTTGCCTTTTTTTTTGTTTTTGCTTTGAGAGAGTTGATGTTGACAGAGGCTGATGTGTGTTGTTTTTTGTTTTTTTTGATTTTTTTTTGTGTGATTGATGCTTTTCTCTCGTTTAAGTTCATGTGTCTCCGTGTACCCAGGTGATACTCGGTACACACACATATATATATAAATGTGATTTTCTTTTTTGTGTATATCGTACAATTCTACAATCTCTGCCTCGGTTTGAGGGCATTATTTGCGATCTGCGATCGTAGGGTGGTCCAATAGATCAATGGTTATTTTTTTCTTTTTACGTTATTCCGCAACATGCTACCTTTCCTGTTATATACTTGCGTATGTGGCAAAATACCTTTTGATATATCCGTTGACATATTGACATAGTAGCGCATGGCATTGATATGATTATTTATCCTAAACTGCTACTGAGTAAGATTTTCGAAACGGATCCACGCGTTTCCAAAAAAATGTACCCCATGGAGTTATGGGAAGACCCTACTTTGTAGACTAGGTGGCATCCTGCTATGTATCTGGGGCCGGTCTGGAGGCGGTATGAGACAACGCTGGATCAGCATATAGCTGAAATGATTGAATCACGTGAGCATGCAATGGTAGAATTCTTGTGCTTGAAACCATGGCTGACATGCTTTGGCATCTCTCTATTAGGTACTTTTCACAATGTATTAGTGAACAAATGCCCAACTCACGATTGTGAAAATGTTGTTGTACACTCGATTATCGCCACCTGATTATCTCATTGGCACAATAGTCGATGTTTAGAGAATTGACTTGCTGAGTTTTTCTCACTCTGTTATTGTTGAAATTTTATAGGTAAGTAGCATTGTGCAGGTTGATGAGCAGTGGAGCTAGTAGCCGGTAGTCAGCGATAGGAGCCTTTGGTTGTGGATTGCAATCATTGATTTTTGTATAGCGGATATTGGCACTGGCGACTTTTTGAGCTACATGACTTATTTTCCAGATGTATGTACAAATGAACCCGACATTTATCAGCAATTAAATAAACGAAATTGCTGTGTTTATTATTTGTTCGCATGTTATTTAGTTTATTTAAAACGCAAGCCGATAGTATACGTGGCGAGCCTGGAACACCACGGCTCTGACACGGGAATGCCGAACCGCGCACATGACATGGATCGCATCATCACACTGGCCTTTTTATAATTCCGACTACACTATCTACCATGACAAAAGTTGTGGTTCAAAGAGCACCATTACAAATCAGCAACATGGTGTCATTAGGGTAGCTAGCCTCAAGATACATATATCTATCCCGAACACCTCCTTCTTTTAAAAAATTTCAACGCTTTTTTTTTCCTTCCATATAATATCATGAATCACATATTTACAAATATTTATGAACCTGGAGAAAATGCAAAGTACTCAATTTCTTTTTTATGCCCCCACACATTTCAACATCAAAATTTGGATATCTTCTGTCTTACTGCAACTTTCTTAAAAGATTTGGAATCTTAAAATCTTTTTCGCTTTCACATATATTGTAGGTGTATTTTTATCGCTAATTTCTTTCAAATTTTCAATGGTACAAATATTCCACGACAATTGTATCAGCGTAATGAAGTGACGCCGGTGCAAAATCAAATCCATGGCTAACCGTTCGGTAAATAAAATAAAATATTAAAAAATATATCTATATTATGTGCATATTGGGTATTTAGTATTCATGTTTTACGAATGTTCAACATCATTAATTTTATTTCGGAACAATATTCCCCATCTAAAATTTGCAGTCAACTATCTGTTCCTTTTCTTGAATAATGTCATTAGATGAGTTTCTTTAGGTATTACACAAAATGCAAAACCCTGATTTTCTAGTCCAGTTTCCCATGGCAGACAAGACAATATGGATGGCTAGAGTTGCACCTTTACTCATCAAATATAATGGTGCCGTCACGGAAGCACAACCTAGGCAATTCGCCAAAAAAAAAAAAACCCCTTACAATGGGAATGTGACCCTGCTAATAAAGGGATTGAGGGTGGAGCTGAAGAGTACCAGGTTGGTTTCAATCCCTTTGAGCACTGCATACACATGTCCATAGAAGAGGGGACCAAGATTAAATTTTTTTTAATAAATAAGCTCAATAATATCGGGAAAAATATTCAAAAAGTTTTTAAATATTTTGCATTTATACCAATTCCATTTTAAACTTTTCAACTGTACTAATGTACACCTAAACCTTTTTGTGTCAATTGAGTCTATCCAATCAATTTTCAGTTTTTAGAATCGGAAACCAAACCGGTCTCTTTGTGAACCGGTCTTGAATCTACCAATGCCTACCGATTGAAAAACTCGGCCCAGTTGCTCATCACTATTAAATATCAGTACGCGCTTACTAAAATTGAAGGCCAATTCGATCTTTTATAAAATAGAGATGGCATGCTTTAGCCGAAAAGAACGACGGAAATAGCGCCGAGCTCGAACTATATTCACATTTTGTCGTACGGCTACAAAGTGAAGGCGAGACGGATTCCCCTTGTTTCGTATGCGACGGTATTGTGTCGCGTTGTAGACTTCGTCAGATCCTTTGCTTTCCTCGTTCGTTGACTTGATTCGTCTCTTCTCCCCGCAGTTCACGAAGCTTTCTTCGAAGATTCAACCGATCAATTTCACTCCCTCGCGTGCCTAATTCAGCCTTGAAACCATCCAAGCAGATCCGACAGAACAAGCCACGTCGCGGGATTCGATTTCATCTGAGGGTCGTTTTCCAAAGGCTCAAGCCAAGACGAGGATGCCTGATGAATCATAAGACATTTACTGTTCGTTGGGCATGGATGTTTAGTGTTCTTGTCCGCTTAATGCAATCATCGAGCGGACAAGATGCTGGGCATGGATAAACGCAAAGCCCAAGATGTAATTTACTGTTCTGCCCCGACTTTTGATCATATGAGAAGTCTCGTGCTTTCCAAAAGCATCCGACCCGCGGCCCGATGGGAATGGATGCGATGCCCTCCGTCCAAAAAGTCGCCCGGAAACTTCCTCGTCGGCCCAGCACTGAAATCAACGAAAAATTCCCCAGCCTTGTTTTCTGAGAATTGAAAAAGAAAGCAATGAATATTTTTTTTTTCCCTATCAACACGTGTCACGATATTAAGGAGCCCAATTATATATTTGAACTAATTTATTTTGAAAAAGAGCGACTTGTATCATGAATACGAAAGCGACCCATTAAACGCGGTTCGTCATTATAATAGCCTCTTTGATAATAACTAATCAAAATTGACGTGAAATCTATTTTATACATAGTTACTTTCCTGATTTGAGAAAAAGATATTTTTTCTTTATGTCTAATTTAATTAGTTACTCAGGTCTGATAACTTATATCACGAGTACGAAAGCGACTCATCAGGATATGACGATAATCCACGATTAAACAGGAAAAGAGAGAGAAAAACACTCTAAACGACGGTGGGGTCGGCCGACGAACGTGAGCAAAACGACGCCGTAATCTACTTCGCCTGTAAGCTCGCTTCCAATGATCCTACTGTGGGCCCGGGAATAGATTCTCGGATCTGAATTCAATTAGATTTGAATAAAACCGTTTTCCTTTGTTTAACCAGCGAGTCCAGCTCATACTACTTGACTGCACGTTCTCTATATTCTTTTCTATTTTTTCTACTTTTGAATTCCTGAAATTGCGTGCTTTCAGTTTTAACAGTCTGTCACCGTATAACGAACGCCGCTTACTTCCCCCGCTTTTTCTCTTCGCTTTGTTTCATTTAATTTTTCATTTAATTTTTTTTTCTACCATGTGCGTTTGTTATCGTGCAGTGGATTACAACCCGAGCATTTCTTAATTGGTCTGCCGAGATTTATACAATTAAAAAATTTATATGATTGAATCCTTACATAAGCAAAGAAATTCATTTACAATGATGTAAGATAAATGCGGCTCGTCATTTGCATACATATATGTGAATTATGTAAATATTCGAAGGATCAAAATAATTGGACAAAAATCTGATAATAAGTGTTCGCGTAAATTAGTAAGGGGATTTAATTATAATACTCATGAGAATCTATACAGTAGAGTAGGGGTAAGCGGTTTTAGATTCCGTACAGGTTCTATTTGGAATCTGGAACCTACCTGTCTATATAAGTTTCTCATTTTGTGAAACCTGGAACATACCCTATGTATCTTGGAACTTAGAACTTACCCTGTTATAGGTTCCAGGGTCAGTTCCAGGTTCCACATGTATTCTTAGTTGAACGATTACAGTGAATAATCACATTTAGTGACCATCACGTACTGCTAAAATTCACTGACCACGACTCATATTTAGAAACGAAGAATATGAAACATTAACAAAGTAAAAATCTTAATGATAAAGTAGTTCCGGATTACACACTCAACATTATATATTATGGAATACCGCAGGATAACGCAAAGACATATACCAAGAAAAAATATAAAAACTTGTTCTAGTGTCCAAATTCCGGTTCCAAGTTCCACCTACCTAGGACCTGGAACCTACTCGTCAGAACAGATTCCTTAATTTTTGGAACCTGAAACCTACCCTCCATATCTTGGAACCTGAAATCGATCGGTTTCATTGGTTCGGTTCTTCAGGTTCTAGGTTTCAGGTCCTACTTTGGAACCATGCTCACCCATATAGCAAAGAGGAAAAAAGAAAGAGTGAAGAAAAATGACGGTGAGACTTCTCTCCGTGGAGTGGCTGTTACGGAAACATTATCCCCGATAGAAAAGTATCCTGAGGCGCGTATCAAACGCAAAGATTTGCTGCGACTTAACCGCGTTTTTGCTCCGCTTCCAACCTGAGTTGACTCCCGGCCGACTCGCCGTTTGTCCTTCCCTCACTCCCTCCTTTCCTCTCCCCTCCCCCACTCGTTCACTGACTCGCTCCAACGACCCGCCCCAAAACCGCCGTCACGCACCTCATGAACTCCGGATTTCTCGGTTGTCGCGGCCGTCGTCTTCGTCGCTGCCATCGTCGCTCGCCCTGATTAAAATCCCACGCCGTCCTTTAGATTAGATACATCTGCGCTGACGATCCTGAAGTCGTGCCACGTCGATTATGGGCGTCGATTACTACAACGTCCTCAAAGTGAACCGGGGCGCGACCGACGAGGATCTCCGGAAGGCGTACAAGAGGCTGGCCATGAAGTGGCACCCCGACAAGAACCCGATCAACCACAAGGAGGCCGAGGCCAAGTTCAAGCTCGTCTCGGAGGCTTACGACGTGCTGAGTGATCCGCAGAAGCGGCAGATCTACAACCTCTATGGGGACGAGGCGCTCAAGTCCGCCGACTTCCAGACCCCCTCTCCGGCCTCCGGGACAGCCCGCGCCAACTCGTCGTTCCGGTTCGATCCTCGCGACCCCGACGATATATTCGACGATTTCTTCGGCGGATCGCCGGGAGGGCGCGGCGGGGGGAGCAGGGCGAGGGTTTTCGGGGAGAATGTGGAGAGGAACGGGAACACAGAGGCGAGGCAGGATCTGCCGGAGAAGAAGAAGCCCCCGCCTGTGGAGAGCAAGCTGGTTTGCAGCTTGGAGGAGCTTTACAAAGGTGGAAGGAGGAAGATGAGGATTTCGCGGGTTGTTCATGATGAATTTGGGTAAGTCTTGTTAATTACTTGCCATCTTTTCTCTTTGCATAGCGGCTTTGATGATTCTTCGTCTCTATTGGCATTGTTTCTCGTGACGTTGTGATTTGCTATCTGCTAGCTTGGTAGATGTTGCAATATGCAATTCTTGTTTGCTTTTCTTAATGATGAATTGGGAGAAAGGGTCGAGACGTTTCTCTGATTTACAATAATCCGCATTGACTTTGATAATTGCATAATTGGATCTAACTGCCGAAGCCAGGGGTTCTCTTAAACGAAAATAGGCTACCTTTCTGTGTGAATTTTTTTTTAATGATATAGGTGATTTGACGGTGTGCTAACCTTTGGAAAATTTCCTCTCCATTCTGCTCCTTTGAAGATACACAATTACTCGCTCGCAGATGTTGAACATAGCCACTGCGTCTTTCCCTTGATTTATTTGTTGTTGGGTTGCTTATCCTTCAGAGTTTCTAGCTCTCTGATGTCAGGGCAATGACTTTTAGTGGGGACTGAACACATCCGATGAAGAAAGCGACTGAGCCAGGCCTGTGGATTAACTTGCAATCGAACATATGACGTGGAGCTAATGATTCTCTATAGAATGTGAATTTCAAAGTCAGAATGAAATTTGCCGCCGTTGCAAACTTCATAGCAATTGCTTTTGTCCTCGATTTGTTTACTGTCCAACTAAACTTCAAGGCTCCAGTGTAGTTGTGTCAATCAGAGTCATGGATGGTTGAGTCAATTGAGCTGTCTGATTACCTTTGTAGATAGTTTCATGATATCTAGTAATTTGTTGCATACAGATTTCTTTTAGCTGTCACTGCTGCTTAAATTCTATCTTTTTGTCAAATTGAAGAAGTCTTTTCTCTCTGGCTTTCTATTTTTGTTGAAAAGAGCTGAAATGACGTTCTAGAGGCATATACCAACATTCCAACTCCAAGACCTGATAGTGAGGGGAACTACCGTAACAGGGTTTCATTTTCATTTGGTCCACTTGATTGCACAATTTTTAAAATATGGTTCCTTCTAATTTTATTTTCTCCTTTTTACATGTCCAGTACATGGGGACCAGAACACATCCTTTTTTGTTCATACTTGCATTTTCCAGTTCCAATCTATTTCCGTTCAGAGTAGGTTAACGGCTTAGAAAGCACACTGTCTAGAGCTGCTTGACCTTTAAAAGCAATCCATGAAATGGGGCAGTTCAGTTTGTCAACTCAACCCACATATAAGTCTGCTTTTACTTTCTGATTATTCTGAGTTGATACTCATTCTGCGGTAGGGATAGTTGGTTAATTTTAGATATTTTTAGGTTTGGTATCTAAATGAACACATAAGACCTTAATTGAGTGTGCTCTGACTTTACATGGATCAGTCTTAGTTTAGTTTCATGTGCTCTCTGATTATAACAGAACCTATATACTTTCAGAATCTCAGAACCTTGGGAAGTATACCTCAGGTTTCTATCAGACAATTTACAGAACTTTATCTTAGGATCGCCCTCTGAATCTTTACCGTGCGTGGAAACTCTGGGATATGCCCTCTTTTCTTTACTGATATCCGAGACATTCTTTTGCAGAAATCCGAAATCAGTTGAAGAAACCTTGAAGATAGATATCAAACCTGGGTGGAAAAAGGGGACAAAGATTACTTTTCCTGAGAAAGGCAACCATGAACCCGGTACCATACCGCCGGATCTAATATTCGTCGTAGAGGAGAAGCCGCATGATGTTTTCAAGAGGGAGGGCAGTGATTTGGTGGTCACTCAGAAAGTGACGTTACTGGAAGCTCTTATCGGGAACACTCTTAATTTAGTGACCTTGGATGGGAGGAATCTCATCATCCCGGTAATGGAAATAATCAGACCCGGTTATGAGGTCTCAATCCCGAACGAGGGAATGCCCATTTCAAAGGAACCTAGCAAGAAGGGAAATTTGAAAATCCAGTTTGACATCGCATTCCCACTGACTCTCTCTGCAGAACAGAAATCCGACTTGACAAGGGTATTAGGAGGAGCTCAAAGCTAGTTATGTTTTCCAGCTATGGCAGTGAGACTTCATTAGCACTGATTGATACAGTAAGTTCAGTTGACTGTAAATACATCATGACGAGCAGATACTGTGCATAGTAGGTTTTTGAAGGTTGCCGATAGTGTTGTTATTGTTTTTAAGCCATAACAGGTTAATGAATCTTGGCTGTATTCCTGGCGTCTATGAGATGCATGGATTAAATTCTGAACAATACTAATAATAGATTCTTATTTGGAAGCCCTTTTGTTCCGAGTCTTTGAAATTTTAGTTCGATCTGTCATTTCTTTTCGATGTGCATTTGACGCATTACAGCACAGTTCAATCTGTACTGCTCAAGTTGGGTAATTTCCATCCTCGTCCTTCTTAGTTTTACTGATTTTGACATGCCTATGGACTGTGGTACCAAGAGTTAAATGGTCTTTGGATGGTCCATTTTTGGTGCGCCTATCACTTGCTAGGCCGATATTAGATACGCACAAACATGGCTCGATTTGCACCAATATAGCAATTGCCTACATGCTTTACGATACGGCGACTTTTGAGTGGTCGGCGCACTTAAGGACGGGCACTTCACGGACAGTTCGACCAATTAAATATATTTTCTGGCCTATGCCTGTACCGAAAATTAAGTCAAACGCCCATAGCCCCAGAGAGAAGGTACATGGCAGCAAAATAACAAGGAAAGACGAAGAGGCGAATGTGGCCTAGGCCCTGACAGCCCAATTCCAATCTCCTCGTTTTTGGATCCTGTGTTGGGGCCCCGAAGGCTTCGTCCCGATACGACGAGCCCCATCAAGTTAGAGCCACCATGCGGCACAAGCCAACCTCGGTGATTGGAATGTACGGTCAACTTGATGGGCCTATTCAACGATGGGGCCCTTCTTTCTCCTTGGCCATGTACATGCATCGATTCTATTGCTAACTGCGAACGATCCAGCTTGAATGGTATGGTTACCTTTGCTACAAATCGTTGGATTGGTGCTTGAGCTCTAATTTTTATTTTATTTTATTTTTTTTGTCTGTCCTACCTCTAATTCTCATCTCTCTCTCTCTCTCACTTTTGCTATACCTCTTTACAGCGCGCAGGAGTCGAATCCTACACGTATGATACTAGCGTCTTCACCTCCCAATCTCTTTATCAGCAAGATCGCGTGCTTATTGCCAAGCTCTAACTTTTAAAATGTGAGATTTGTGACCATCAACTGGCGGAAGAATTTGCTGCAAAATCATACGAAAAGTAAACTCGTTCATATAAAGACGCTCTCGCGTTTCTACTCCGTCAAAAGTCCATGGAAGGATCGGATGAACGTGACAGACTTTTTCCTTACCGTCGATCTCTCTCTCTCATCGTCATTTCCCTAAGAGAAAATTATGCGAAACGCGCAGTCTTTCTTGAAGAAATACGAATAGCGAAGTGTTCGAGAAATAGAAACGCCGCGTTTTATCGAATAAATGGCTGGAAAGAAATGTTCTTTTTTTAAGTACTCCATTCATAGTTGTGTTGTTTCACTGCGGTTGCTTAAAAGTCCAAAGGGGAAAATGACACAAAATGGGCCACATGCCCAGTGTGCAATATGGATTCTGAACTCTTGAGGTGTGTATGGTAATACTTCTTAAAGTAAATTTCTGCTTCAAAAGTATTTCTAAAAAAGAAATCTGTTCAGTAAAATCTTTTACTTCTGAAGTTGTTTCCCCTCAATCTGAGAAGTTAAAAAAAAAATTATTTTCAACTCAAGATATACTTCTCGTTTCTCTCTCTTTTTCATTACGCCATCATCCTCTTTTCGACCATGCCCACTGCCGACCTTCGCTACTCCCATCATTGGCTATTACATGCTGTCGCCCGCTGCCGCCGACCGCGACCACCATTGACTGATGATCATTGCTTGTTTCCGCCCACCACAAACCTCCGTCGGTCGCCGCCTGCGATCTCCAATCGCGCTCGACCGCTAACCATTGCGACCTCCGATGGTTGCGCTCGTGACCCTCACTGGTTTGCGCTCGTGACCCTCGCCACTCATCGACCACCGCCAATTTCCACCGACCACCCCCTGCCGCCAACCTTCCTTGACTGCCGCCTGTCACCACCCACGATCACCGCCACTCGTTGACCACCACCATTATTGCCCACTACTGACCATCGCAGCCCCCGTCACCAATCGTTGACCACCGCCGCACCCGCCACCGTCGACCTCTGCCGACCATCACCGCAACTATCGAGTCACTGTCTTTGGCCATTGGAGTAAAAAATAAATAAATTTTTAATAATAAATTTTTTAAAGAAATTAAATTTTTTTAAAATGAAGTAGAAATTTTCGGTCGCCGACAATAATTTTTCATAAGAGATTTTGTGTTAATAATGTTTCAGAAGTAAAAATTTTCCATCCTTACCAAACGTATTTCTCTGATCAGAAATCAATTTCTGGAGTGAGTAGAAGTCGATTTTTCTATCTCCGCTCCAGAAGTTGATTTCTGAAAAAGAAGTATCGCCACGCGCGCCTTAAATTTGTTCAATGTAATTTCTGAAATGTTGGCACATATTCAATTCAATTCATTGACTATATAAAAAAATGTTCAATGTCGTCCTTTCATTAATTGAAGTTTATGAATAATATCGAACATTTTATATAGTTCGGGAACTAGATTGAACACGAATAAAAAATTTAGAGACCGCACTAAACAAATTGAAAGTTCAAGAAAGGCATTGCATGTTGGAATAAAGTTCATGGATCGAATTATGTAAATTAAAAAATCATTCGTTCAAAAAAAAAAAATTAAAAATTCGTGGGTCAAAATGTAAATGAGATAAGCAGCATGGACCATCAGTGTCTTTGTCCCAAGTCCAAAAAGCATTCGCAACTAACTCTGAAAAGAAAAGCGGGACTCGATCAAAGTAGCTCAAACTCCGAAGGACACAAAACCATCATTCTCCGGAAGAGATATTCTCCATAAGCCTACGACGCGGCCGTGAACCAAGGCGTTTCCCCCACAATTTCACAAATTTCCCCGAACAAGGACAACAGCGACGGCTTTGTTCTCATGTGTCGCTTTACTGAGTTACCGGTGTCCCCGGTGGACCAATGTCTTCACGCATCGTGGGCAGGCGAATCCTTCTCGATCAGAGGAACGATCTCCCTATTGCCAATTTCAATGGCGAGAGTGGCTTTCGAAGTTAGTGGGAGGAGAGGTGGCGTTGGATTGAGGACGTGGGTCGGTCATTTGTTTGGCCTGTCAGGAAAGGAGGGTGAAAAAAGCGAAACTTGACTACGGAGCGAGACATGCGTTCGTCGGACGGACGCATCACGACGCCACTCAATAAAGTGCGTGAGGCTAAGGATGGACCTGTGCGCTCGATCGATGGGTCCAAACCGGGGGCAAAGTGGAGGATCCGTGATGTTGATCGCGAGTTGTGAAAAGCAAAATTGGAGTTGAACTCGCCCTCCCTCTCTCTCTCTCTCTCTCTCCTCTTCGTCTTTTCTCGGGGTCCCTGGGGGGGTTTTGATATGCGCAAGTGGTCCCACTTTCCCCTGTTGGTACGAGTTTATTGTTGGTAGTCTCGATTCTGTAAAATTATTGACATCTCTGTCGATAAAAAAAAAAACTTATTTTTTATAAGAGCAAAATAGCTTTTTATAGTTTAAGCTTTTATTTATCTATTGATAGTTTAGGGGTGAGTATGGATCCAGGGTAGAACGAAAACCGGATAATCGAACCTGTGATTCTAGTCCGGTTCTTGGTTCTGGTAAAATATGGTATGGTTCTCGGTTTCGCATTTATAGGAACCGTCTGTTTCGGTGGCTCTATCCTGAAACCCAAACCGGAACCGGAACCGAACCGGAACTAGACCTGGAACCGGAACATATAAACCCTAGTTTCAAACTTTCTGTTTCTCTTTCTTCCTCTGATGTCTCCCAACGACAAACAAATCGGCCAAATTCCTCGATGTCGAGTCTTCCTCACTAATGATCCCCACATGACCATCCTCCCAGCCCTTCTACGACGACCCTTCCTTCGCTGTCAACCACCTCGTCCTCGACACCCACACCTCAGATGGTGTCCCCAATTCCTCTTGCTTGCTGAGTCACCGATGCCCTCCTCCCCACCAAATCTGATCGTTCCAGCGATGGGTCACTGAGCACAAGAAATTGATTTTTGGCAAGAGCGTCTTATCTGGGTCCACTGAGAGCAACGCGGGGAATCTTCCAACGACGTGTGAGATTGAGTTGGAGTGAAACCTTGGTTCTTGAAGACACTAATGACTGCATCTGGTCCTGAAGGGGTTCGAATTTGACAAACTTGGAAGCGGAGAGAGCCGATTCTGGAGACAACCCACAGGAGTCAACGAGGTAGGAGGCTGTGAATGATTTCGATTTCGAGGAGATCAAGAAAACCTGAGCAGCAGGCGGAGTGAATCAGCTTGTGGAGGAAGTCGAAGGACCCTAACATGAAGCAAGGCTTTGCAAGAGAAATGAAACCTGGGTCTCTTATGTGAAATTACTTGAAACTATTTGGCAGGTTCTCGGGTCCGTAGAATCGGACCCTGGAACCTGTAACTAGATAGGTTCCAGATTCCAAAGTATGCAGGGTAGGTTTCAGGTTCTGAAAAATAAAAAACCTATACTAGCGAGTAGGTTCCAGGTTCCAAGTGGAACCTGACAGAACTGGAACCGCTCACCTCTAGATAGTTATGTTTGAGCCACAATAAAAACTATATATAAGTAGTTATTCATTGGCTCAAACATTAAACTATCTAGAGGTGAGCGGTTCCAGGTTCTGGGCAGGTTCCACTTGGAACCTGGAACCTACTCGCTAGTATAGGTTTTTTATTTTTCAGAACCTGAAAACTACCCTGCATACTTTGGAATCTGGAACCTATCTAGTTACAGGTTCCAGGGCCGATTCTAGCGTACCGAGAACCTCCATGCCAATAGTTTCAAGTAATTTCACAAAGAGACCCAGGTTTCATTTCTCTTGCAAAGCCTGCTTCATGTTAGGGTCCTTCGACTTCCTCCACAACAAGCTGATTCACTCCGCCTGCTGCTCAGGTTTTTTGGATCTCCTCGAAATCGAAATCATTCACAGCCTCCTACCTCGTTGACTCCTGTGGGTTGTCTCCAGAATCGGCTCTCTCCGCTTCCAAGTTTGTCAAATTCGAAACCCCTTCAGGACCAGATGCAGTCATTAGTGTCTTCAAGAACCAAGGTTTCACTCCAACTCAAATCTCACACGTCGTTGGAAGATTCCCCGCGTTGCTCTCAGTGGACCCAGATAAGACGCTCTTGCCAAAATCAATTTCTTGTGCTCAGTGACCCATCGCTGGAACGATCAGATTTGGTGGGGAGGAGGGCATCGGGTGACTCAGCAAGCAAGAGGAATTGGGGACACCATCTGAGGTGTGGGTGTCGAGGACGAGGTGGTTGACAGCGAAGGAAGGGTCGTCGTAGAAGGGCTGGGGAGGGATGGTCATGTGGGAGATCATTAGTGAGGAAAGACTCGACATCGAGGAATTTGGCCGATTGTTTGTCGTCGTTGGGAGACATCAGAGGAAGAAAGAGAAACAGAAAGTTTGATGAAACTAGGGTTTATATGTTCCGGTTCCAGGTCTAGTTCCGGTTCCGGTTCCGGTTCCGGTTTGGTTTCAGGATAGAGCCACCGAAACAGACGGTTCCTATAAATGCGAAACCGAGAGAACCATACCATATTTTACCAGAACCAAGAACCGGACTAGAATCACAGGTTCGGATTATCCGGTTTTCGGTTCTACCCTGGATCCATACTCACCCCTAAAACTATCAATAGATAAATAAAAGCTTAAACTATAAAAAGCTATTTGTCCTCTTATAAAAAATTAAGTTTTTTTTTTTATCGACAGAGATTCAATAATTTTACAGAATCGAGACTACCAACAATAAACTCGTACCAACAGGGGAAAGTGGGACACTTGCGCATATCAAAACCCCCCCAGGGACCCCCGAGAAAAGACGAAGAGGAGAGAGAGAGAGAGAGAGGGGACGAGTTCAAGCCAATTTTGCTTTTCCACTCGCGATCAACATCACGGATCCTCCACTTTCCCCGGTTTGGACCCCATCGATCGAGCGACAGGTCCATCCTTAGCCTCACGCACTTTATTGAGTGGCGTCGTGATGCGTCCGTCCGACGAACCGCATGTCTCGCTCCGTATTCAAGTTTCGCTTTTTTCACCCCTCCTTTCCTGACAGGCCAAACAAATGACCGACCCACGTCCTCAATCCAACGCCACCTCCTCCCACTAACTTCGAAAGCCACTCATCGCCATTGAAATTGCAATAGGGAGATCGTTCCTCTGATCGAGAAGGATTCGCCTGCCCACGATGCGTGAAGACATTGGTCCACCGGGGACACGGTAAACTCAGAAAGCGACACATGAGAACAAAGCCGTCGCTGTTGTCCTTGTTCGGGGAAATTTGTGGAAATTGTGGGGGAAACGCCTTGGTTCACGGCCGCGTCGTAGCTTATGGAGAATATCTCTTCCGGGAGAATGATGGTTTGTGTCCTTCGGAGTTGACAGTACTTGATCGAGTCCCGCTTTTCTTTTCAGAGTTAGTGCGAATGCTTTGGACTTGGGACAAAGACACTGATGGTCCATGCTGCTTATCTCAATTTACATTTTGACCCACGAATTTTAATTTTTTTTTTTTGAACGAATGATTTTTAATTTACATAATTCGATCCATGAACTTTATTCCAACATGCAATGCCTTTCTTGAACTTTCAATTTGTTAGTGCGGTCTCTAAATTTTTTATTCGTGTTCAATCTAGTTCCCGAACTATATAAAATGTTCGATATTATTCATAAACTTCAATTAATGAAAGGACGACATTGAACATTTTTTTATATAGTCAATGAATTGAATTGAATATGTGCCAACATTTCAGAAATTACATTGAACAAATTTAAGGCGCGCGTGGCGATACTTCTTTTTCAGAAATCAACTTCTGGAGCGGAGATAGAAAAATCGACTTCTACTCACTCCAGAAATTGATTTCTGATCAGAGAAATACGTTTGGTAAGGATGGAAAATTTTACTTCTGAAACATTATTAACACAAAATCTCTTATGAAAAATTATTGTCGGCGACGAAAATTTCTACTTCATTTTAAAAAAAATTTAATTTCTTTAAAAAAATTTATTATTAAAAATTTATTTATTTTTTACTCCAATGGCCAAAGACAGTGACTCGATAGTTGCGGTGATGGTCGGCAGAGGCGACGGTGGCGGGTGCGGCGGTGGTCAACGATTGGTGACGGGGGGCTGCGATGGTCAGTAGTGGGCAATAATGGTGGTGGTCAACGAGTGGCGGTGATCGTGGGTGGTGAAAGGCGGCAGTCAAGGAAGGTTGGCGGCAGGGGGTGGTCGGTGGAAATTGGCGGTGGTCGATGAGTGGCGAGGGTCACGAGCGCAAACCAGTGAGGGTCACGAGCGCAACCATCGGAGGTCGGCAATGGTTAGCGGTCGAGCGCGATTGGAGATCGCAGGCGGCGACCGACGGAGGTTTGTGGGGGCGGAAACAAGCAATGATCATCAGTCAATGGTGGTCGCGGTCGGCGGCAGCGGGCGGCGACAGCATGTAATAGCCAATGATGGGGAGTAGCGAAGGTCGGCAGTGGGCATGGTCGAAAAGAGGATGATGGCGTAATGAAAAAAGAGAGAAACGAGAAGTATATCTGAGTTGAAAATAATTTTTTTTTTAACTTCTCAGATTGAGGGAAAAACAACTTCAGAAGTAAAAGATTTTACTGAACAGATTTCTTTTTTAG
The DNA here is from genome assembly GCA_019149425.1 of Psidium friedrichsthalianum. Lineage (NCBI taxonomy): Eukaryota > Viridiplantae > Streptophyta > Magnoliopsida > Myrtales > Myrtaceae > Psidium > Psidium friedrichsthalianum. The sequence goes on from JAGVVM010005872.1 coordinate 16,551, forward strand.
AAATACTTTTGAAGCAGAAATTTACTTTAAGAAGTATTACCATACACACCTCAAGAGTTCAGAATCCATATTGCACACTGGGCATGTGGCCCATTTTGTGTCATTTTCCCTTTGGACTTTTAAGCAACCGCAGTGAAACAACACAACTATGAATGGAGTACTTAAAAAAAGAACATTTCTTTCCAGCCATTTATTCGATAAAACGCGGCGTTTCTATTTCTCGAACACTTCGCTATTCGTATTTCTTCAAGAAAGACTGCGCGTTTCGCATAATTTCTCTTAGGGAAATGACGATGAGAGAGAGAGATCGACGGTAAGGAAAAAGTCTGTCACGTTCATCCGATCCTTCCATGGACTTTTGACGGAGTAGAAACGCGAGAGCGTCTTTATATGAACGAGTTTACTTTTCGTATGATTTTGCAGCAATTCTTCCGCCAGTTGATGGTCACAAATCTCACATTTTAAAAGTTAGAGCTTGGCAATAAGCACGCGATCTTGCTGATAAAGAGATTGGGAGGTGAAGACGCTAGTATCATACGTGTAGGATTCGACTCCTGCGCGCTGTAAAGAGGTATAGCAAAAGTGAGAGAGAGAGAGAGATGAGAATTAGAGGTAGGACAGACAAAAAAATAAAATAAAATAAAAATTAGAGCTCAAGCACCAATCCAACGATTTGTAGCAAAGGTAACCATACCATTCAAGCTGGATCGTTCGCAGTTAGCAATAGAATCGATGCATGTACATGGCCAAGGAGAAAGAAGGGCCCCATCGTTGATAGGCCCATCAAGTTGACCGTACATTCCAATCACCGAGGTTGGCTTGTGCCGCATGGTGGCTCTAACTTGATGGGGCTCGTCGTATCGGGACGAAGCCTTCGGGGCCCCAACACAGGATCCAAAAACGAGGAGATTGGAATTGGGCTGTCAGGGCCTAGGCCACATTCGCCTCTTCGTCTTTCCTTGTTATTTTGCTGCCATGTACCTTCTCTCTGGGGCTATGGGCGTTTGACTTAATTTCGGTACAGGCATAGGCCAGAAAATATATTTAATTGGTCGAACTGTCCGTGAAGTGCCCGTCCTTAAGTGCGCCGACCACTCAAAAGTCGCCGTATCGTAAAGCATGTAGGCAATTGCTATATTGGTGCAAATCGAGCCATGTTTGTGCGTATCTAATATCGGCCTAGCAAGTGATAGGCGCACAAAAATGGACCATCCAAAGACCATTTAACTCTTGGTACCACAGTCCATAGGCATGTCAAAATCAGTAAAACTAAGAAGGACGAGGATGGAAATTACCCAACTTGAGCAGTACAGATTGAACTGTGCTGTAATGCGTCAAATGCACATCGAAAAGAAATGACAGATCGAACTAAAATTTCAAAGACTCGGAACAAAAGGCTTCCAAATAAGAATCTATTATTAGTATTGTTCAGAATTTAATCCATGCATCTCATAGACGCCAGGAATACAGCCAAGATTCATTAACCTGTTATGGCTTAAAAACAATAACAACACTATCGGCAACCTTCAAAAACCTACTATGCACAGTATCTGCTCGTCATGATGTATTTACAGTCAACTGAACTTACTGTATCAATCAGTGCTAATGAAGTCTCACTGCCATAGCTGGAAAACATAACTAGCTTTGAGCTCCTCCTAATACCCTTGTCAAGTCGGATTTCTGTTCTGCAGAGAGAGTCAGTGGGAATGCGATGTCAAACTGGATTTTCAAATTTCCCTTCTTGCTAGGTTCCTTTGAAATGGGCATTCCCTCGTTCGGGATTGAGACCTCATAACCGGGTCTGATTATTTCCATTACCGGGATGATGAGATTCCTCCCATCCAAGGTCACTAAATTAAGAGTGTTCCCGATAAGAGCTTCCAGTAACGTCACTTTCTGAGTGACCACCAAATCACTGCCCTCCCTCTTGAAAACATCATGCGGCTTCTCCTCTACGACGAATATTAGATCCGGCGGTATGGTACCGGGTTCATGGTTGCCTTTCTCAGGAAAAGTAATCTTTGTCCCCTTTTTCCACCCAGGTTTGATATCTATCTTCAAGGTTTCTTCAACTGATTTCGGATTTCTGCAAAAGAATGTCTCGGATATCAGTAAAGAAAAGAGGGCATATCCCAGAGTTTCCACGCACGGTAAAGATTCAGAGGGCGATCCTAAGATAAAGTTCTGTAAATTGTCTGATAGAAACCTGAGGTATACTTCCCAAGGTTCTGAGATTCTGAAAGTATATAGGTTCTGTTATAATCAGAGAGCACATGAAACTAAACTAAGACTGATCCATGTAAAGTCAGAGCACACTCAATTAAGGTCTTATGTGTTCATTTAGATACCAAACCTAAAAATATCTAAAATTAACCAACTATCCCTACCGCAGAATGAGTATCAACTCAGAATAATCAGAAAGTAAAAGCAGACTTATATGTGGGTTGAGTTGACAAACTGAACTGCCCCATTTCATGGATTGCTTTTAAAGGTCAAGCAGCTCTAGACAGTGTGCTTTCTAAGCCGTTAACCTACTCTGAACGGAAATAGATTGGAACTGGAAAATGCAAGTATGAACAAAAAAGGATGTGTTCTGGTCCCCATGTACTGGACATGTAAAAAGGAGAAAATAAAATTAGAAGGAACCATATTTTAAAAATTGTGCAATCAAGTGGACCAAATGAAAATGAAACCTGTTACGGTAGTTCCCCTCACTATCAGGTCTTGGAGTTGGAATGTTGGTATATGCCTCTAGAACGTCATTTCAGCTCTTTTCAACAAAAATAGAAAGCCAGAGAGAAAGACTTCTTCAATTTGACAAAAAGATAGAATTTAAGCAGCAGTGACAGCTAAAAGAAATCTGTATGCAACAAATTACTAGATATCATGAAACTATCTACAAAGGTAATCAGACAGCTCAATTGACTCAACCATCCATGACTCTGATTGACACAACTACACTGGAGCCTTGAAGTTTAGTTGGACAGTAAACAAATCGAGGACAAAAGCAATTGCTATGAAGTTTGCAACGGCGGCAAATTTCATTCTGACTTTGAAATTCACATTCTATAGAGAATCATTAGCTCCACGTCATATGTTCGATTGCAAGTTAATCCACAGGCCTGGCTCAGTCGCTTTCTTCATCGGATGTGTTCAGTCCCCACTAAAAGTCATTGCCCTGACATCAGAGAGCTAGAAACTCTGAAGGATAAGCAACCCAACAACAAATAAATCAAGGGAAAGACGCAGTGGCTATGTTCAACATCTGCGAGCGAGTAATTGTGTATCTTCAAAGGAGCAGAATGGAGAGGAAATTTTCCAAAGGTTAGCACACCGTCAAATCACCTATATCATTAAAAAAAAATTCACACAGAAAGGTAGCCTATTTTCGTTTAAGAGAACCCCTGGCTTCGGCAGTTAGATCCAATTATGCAATTATCAAAGTCAATGCGGATTATTGTAAATCAGAGAAACGTCTCGACCCTTTCTCCCAATTCATCATTAAGAAAAGCAAACAAGAATTGCATATTGCAACATCTACCAAGCTAGCAGATAGCAAATCACAACGTCACGAGAAACAATGCCAATAGAGACGAAGAATCATCAAAGCCGCTATGCAAAGAGAAAAGATGGCAAGTAATTAACAAGACTTACCCAAATTCATCATGAACAACCCGCGAAATCCTCATCTTCCTCCTTCCACCTTTGTAAAGCTCCTCCAAGCTGCAAACCAGCTTGCTCTCCACAGGCGGGGGCTTCTTCTTCTCCGGCAGATCCTGCCTCGCCTCTGTGTTCCCGTTCCTCTCCACATTCTCCCCGAAAACCCTCGCCCTGCTCCCCCCGCCGCGCCCTCCCGGCGATCCGCCGAAGAAATCGTCGAATATATCGTCGGGGTCGCGAGGATCGAACCGGAACGACGAGTTGGCGCGCGCTGTCCCGGAGGCCGGAGAGGGGGTCTGGAAGTCGGCGGACTTGAGCGCCTCGTCCCCATAGAGGTTGTAGATCTGCCGCTTCTGCGGATCACTCAGCACGTCGTAAGCCTCCGAGACGAGCTTGAACTTGGCCTCGGCCTCCTTGTGGTTGATCGGGTTCTTGTCGGGGTGCCACTTCATGGCCAGCCTCTTGTACGCCTTCCGGAGATCCTCGTCGGTCGCGCCCCGGTTCACTTTGAGGACGTTGTAGTAATCGACGCCCATAATCGACGTGGCACGACTTCAGGATCGTCAGCGCAGATGTATCTAATCTAAAGGACGGCGTGGGATTTTAATCAGGGCGAGCGACGATGGCAGCGACGAAGACGACGGCCGCGACAACCGAGAAATCCGGAGTTCATGAGGTGCGTGACGGCGGTTTTGGGGCGGGTCGTTGGAGCGAGTCAGTGAACGAGTGGGGGAGGGGAGAGGAAAGGAGGGAGTGAGGGAAGGACAAACGGCGAGTCGGCCGGGAGTCAACTCAGGTTGGAAGCGGAGCAAAAACGCGGTTAAGTCGCAGCAAATCTTTGCGTTTGATACGCGCCTCAGGATACTTTTCTATCGGGGATAATGTTTCCGTAACAGCCACTCCACGGAGAGAAGTCTCACCGTCATTTTTCTTCACTCTTTCTTTTTTCCTCTTTGCTATATGGGTGAGCATGGTTTCAGAGTAGAACTTGGAACCTGAAGAACCGAACCAATGAAACTGATCGATTTCAGGTTCCAAGATATGGAGGGTAGGTTTCAGGTTCCAAAAATTAAGGAATCTGTTCTGACGAGTAGGTTCCAGGTCCTAGGTAGGTGGAACTTGGAACCGGAACTTGGACACTAGAACAAGTTTTTATATTTTTTCTTGGTATATATCTTTGCGTTATCCTGCGGTATTCCATAATATATAATGCTGAGTGTGTAATCCGGAACTACTTTATCATTAAGACTTTTACTTTGTTAATGTTTCATATTCTTCGTTTCTAAATATGAGTCGTGGTCAGTGAATTTTAGCAGTACGTGATGGTCACTAAATGTGATTATTCACTGTAATCGTTCAACTAAGAATACATGTGGAACCTGGAACTGACCCTGGAACCTATAACAGGGTAAGTTCTAAGTTCCAAGATATATATGTAGGTTCCAGGTTCACAAAATGAGAAACCTATATAGACAGGTATGTTTCAGATTCCAGGTAGAACCTGTACGAAATCTAAAACCGTTCCCCCCTACTCTGTTGTATAGATTCTCATGAGTATTATAATTAAATCCCCTACTACTAATTTACGCGAACACTTATTATCAGATTTTTGTCCAATTATTTTGATCCTTCGAATATTTACATAATTCACATATATGTATGCAAATGACGAGCCGCAATTATCTTACATCATTGTAAATGAATTTCTTTGCTTATGTAAGGATTCAATCATATAATTTTTTTTAATTGTATAAATCTCGGCAGACCATTAAGAAATGCTCGGGTTGTAATCCACTGCACGATAACAAACGCACATGGTAGAAAAAAAAATTAAATGAAAAATTAAATGAAACAAAGCGAAGAGAAAAAGCGGGGAAGTAAGCGGCGTTCGTTATACGGTGACAGACTGTTAAAACTGAAAGCACGCAATTTCAGGAATTCAAAAAAATATAAAAAATAGAAAAGAATATAGAGAACGTGCAGTCAAGTAGTATGAGCTGGACTCGCTCGTTAAACAAAGGAAAACGGTTTTATTCAAATCTAATTGAATTCAGATCCAAGAATCTATTCCCGGGCCCACAGTAGGATCATTCGAAGCGAGCTTACAGGCGAAGTAGATTACGGTGTCGTTTTGCTCACGTTCGTCGGCCGACCCCACCGTCGTTTTGAGTGTTTTTTTCTCTCTTTCCTGTTTAATCGTGGATTATCGTCATATCCTGATGAGTCGCTTTCGTACTCGTGATATGAGTTATCAGACCTGAGTAACTAATTAAATTAGACATAAAGGAAAAATATCTTTTTCTCAAATCAGAAAAGTAACTATGTATAAAATAGATTTCACGTCAATTTTGATTAGTTATTATCTCTCGAACCGCGTTTAATGGGTCGCTTTCGTATTCATGATATAAGTGAGTGTCACTCCTTTTCAAAATAAATTAGTTCAATATATAATTGGGCTCCTTAATATCGTGACACGTGTTGATAGGGAGAAAAAAAAAATATTCATTGCTTTCTTTTTCAATTCTCAGAAAACAAGGCTGGGGAATTTTTCGTTGATTTCAGTGCTGGGCCGAGAGGAAGTTTCCGGGCGACTTTTTGGACGGAGGGCATCGCATCCATTCCCATCGGGCCGCGGGTCGGATGCTTTTGGAAAGCACGAGACTTCTCATATGATAAAAAGTCGGGGCAGAACAGTAAATTACATCTTGGGCTTTGCGTTTATCCATGCCCAGCATCTTGTCCGCTCGATGATTGCATTAAGCGGACAAGAACACTAAACATCCATGCCCAACGAACAGTAAATGTTTTATGATTCATCAGGCATCCTCGTCTTGGCTTGAGCCTTTGGACAACGACCCTCAGATGAAATCGAATCCCGCGACGTGGCTTGTTCTGTCGGATCTGCTTGGATGGTTTCAAGGCTGAATTAGGCACGCGAGGGAGTGAAATTGATCGGTTGAATCTTCGAAGAAAGCTTCGTGAACTGCGGGAGAAGAGACGAATCAAGTCAACGAACGAGGAAAGCAAAGGATCTGACGAAGTCTACAACGCGACACAATACCGTCGCATACGAAACAAGGGGAATCCGTCTCGCCTTCACTTTGTAGCCGTACGACAAAATGTGAAATAGTTCGAGCTCGGCGCTATTTCCGTCGTTCTTTTCGGCTAAAGCATGCCATCTCTATTTTATAAAAGATCGAATTGGCCTTCAATTTTAGTAAGCGCGTACTGATGTTTAATAGGGATGAGCAACCGGGCCGAGTTTTTCAATCGTAGGCATTGGTAGATTCAAGACCGGTTCACAAGGAGACCGGTTTGGTTTCTGGTTCTAAAAACTGAAAATCGATTAGATAGACTCAATTGGCACAAATACAAAAGGTTTAGGAGTAGGGGTGCGTTTGGGAACAGCATTGGAGATGAGCTTTGGGGGTCCAAAATACTTGGGCCAAATATTAGGTGTTTGGCAAAAAAATTTCAAGTGTCTTTGGCCAAAAGTGGGCATTTTCAAAGCCAAAAGCCCAAGGCAGGTCTGAAGGTGCCTTGGGCTTTTCGGCATTCTCGGCATGCTGATGGGCGGGCTAAAGAAATTTTTCGTTTTGCCCATATTGTCCTCATAATTTTTTTTATTCCAAGTTTACCCCCTTCTTCATCTGAAACCCTAGCTTTGCATTGTCTTCTTCCTTCTCTGGCCCAGACAGTCGCCGTCGCCATCGCCGTCGCCGAAGTGCCGCCACCTTCACCGTCGCTGCCATGCCCTCCGCACACCCCCTCCTCTCCCTTGTTGTCTTTCCCGACGACGACGAGGGCATCGAAAAGCCCCGATCTGGGCTTGCGAGGTCGAGCTTCGCCCTGCCATGGCGAGGCTCGATCTCGCCCACCGACGGCGAGGCGTTGCAAGGCTGAGCGGAGAACGATGGACGACGGGCTTGCGAGGCCGAGTAATGGCGAGGACGACGGGGCTTCCGGGATGACGGGGCTTCCAGATCGGCGCTTGCGAAGGTCGAGCCATGGCGACGCTCGATCTCGCCCGACGACGGCGAGGCGAGGCATCGCAAGCCAAATCTGGGCTTGCGAAGTCGAAGCCTCGCGCCGGCCATGACGAGGCTCGACCTCGCCGTCGTCGCGCGAGGCTGCTGGCGGCGAGGTTGAGCTCACCATGGCCGAGCAGGGCTCGGCCGCCGGCAGACTCTAGCCGGTCACCGGACCAGACGCTAGAGGTACGGGAAGGTGGGGAAAGGAGGAAAAAAAAAAGAAAAAATCATAAAATAAAAAAAAATAAAAAATATTAAAATGATCAATGATCAGTCAAAAAAAAATTTTCAAATTTATGTTTACTGAACAACATTTTTCCAAAATTGCATTTCAAAGCATTTTTCAATTACAGGTTAAAAAATAAACAAATGAATTTTTGTTTAAAAATTGTTCATGTCTCTCTTATATTATTCTTCATGTAAAACATATAAACGTTGCATTCATTTATTTTTTTTTCTCTAATTTTAAGGAATTAAAAGTAAAAAAAAATACATAAGTCATATCAAATGACTTTCTCAAATATATATTTACCAAACACATTTTTCCAAACATCTTTCTCAAGGCACTTTTTAATTACAGTTTACCAAACAGTTTTGCATTCGCCAAATAACATTCAGACCAAAGGTATTTACATTTTCTCAAAGGCTTTTGGGGTAAAGCCTTTCCAACGCACCCTACATCAGCGCAGTTGTAAGGTTTCAAATGGATTTGGTATAATGCAAAATATTTAAGACTTTTTGAATATTTTTCCGACATTAACCGAGCTTATTTATTAAAATTTTTTAATCTTGGTCCCCTCTTCTATGGACATGTGTACGCAGTGCCCAAAGGGATCGAAACCAACCCGGTACTCTTCACCTCCCCCCCCAATCCCTTTATTAGCAGGGCCACATGCCCATTGTAAGGTGTTTTTTTTTTTTCTGGCGAATTGCCTAGGTTGTGGCTTGCGTGACGGCACCATTATATTTGATGAGTAAAGGCGCAAACTCTAGCCATCCATATTGTCTTGTCTGCCATGGGAAACTGGACTAGAAAATCAGGGTTTTGCATTTTGTGTAATACCTAAAGAAACTCATCTAATGACATTATTCAAGAAAAGGAACAGATAGATGACTGCAAATTTTAGATGGGGAGTATTGTTCCGAAATAAAATAATGATGTTTAAACATTCATAAAACATGAATACTAAATACCAATATGCACATAATATAGATATATTTTTTAATATTTTATTTTATTTACCGAACGGTTAGCCATGGATTTGATTTTTGCACTAGCGTCACTTCATTACGCTGGTGCAATTGTCGTGGAATATTTGTACCGTTGAAAATTTGAAAGAAATTAGTGATAAAAATACAACCTACAATATATGTGAAAGTGAAAAAAGATTTTAAGATTCCAAATCTTTGAGAAAGTTGTAGTAAGATAGAAGATATCCAAATTTTGATGTTGAAATGTGTGGGGGGCATAAAAAAGAAATTGAGTACTTTGCATTTTCTCCAGGTTCATAAATATTTGTAAATATGTGATTAATGATATTATACAGAAGGAAAAAAAAGCGATTGAAAATTTTTAAAAGAAGGAGGTGTTCCGGGATAGATATATATTATTTTGAGTTAGCTACCCTAATGACACCATGTTGGTGAATTTGTAATGGTGCTCTTGGAACCACAAATCTTTTGTCATGGTAGATATGTAGTCGGGATTATAAAAAGGCCATGTGATGATGCGATCCATGTCATGTCGCAGGGCCGCATTCCTGTCATTAGAGCCGTGGCGTCCTAGGCTTGCCACGTATACTATCGGCTTGACGTTTTAAATAACTAAAAATAACATGCGAACAAATAAAAACACAGCATTTCATTTATTTATGGCCGATAAATTTCATTTTACATACATCTAGAAAATAAGTCATGTAGCATCAAAAAGTCGCCAGTGGCCCTGTCCGCTATACAAAAATCAATGACTGCAATCCCAACCAAAAGGCTTCCATTTGCTGACCCAACTACCAACTCTACTTCAACTTGCACCATGCTACTTACCTATAAAAATTTAAACAATAACAGGAGTAAGATAAACTCAGCAAGTCAATTCTCTAAAACATCGACAATTGTCCATGAGATAATCATGTGGCGATAATCCAAGTGTACAACAACATTTCCACAATCGTGAGTTTGGCATTTGTTCACTAATACATTGTGAAAAAGTGCCTAATAAAGATACCAAGCATGTCATACATGGTTTCAAGCACAAGAATTCTACCATGCGCGCTCACGTGATTCATCATTTCAGCGTATTACGCTAATCCAGTGTTGTCTCATACTGCCTCCAAGAACTGCCCCAGACACACAGCAAGGCCACCTAGTCACACAGTATGTCTTCCCATAACTCTATGGGGTACATTTTTTGGAAACACGTGATCCGTTTCCCAAAATCTTACTCAGTACAGGTTTAGGATAATAATCATGATCATGCCATGCTCTATGTCAATACGTGTCAACGGAATATATCAAAAGGCATTTTGCCGCATACGCAAGTATATAACAGGAAAGTAGCATGTTGCGGAAACAACGTAAAAAAAAAAAAAATAACCATTAATCTATTTGGACCACCCCTATTGTCAATCGCAAATAATTGCCCTCAACCCAAGGCGGAGACGTTAGAATTGTACGATTATACACAAAAAGAAAATCCCATTTATATATGGTGTGTGTACGACGGTATCAAGCCTTGGTATGTATCCTCAAATGTTCTGACTTCTATCTCGAAGATATTAACCATACCAAAGGAACACCATTGATAAACCAATCTGGACGGTCAAATGTGGTTTGGCCTCTGTCTCATCTCATCTCTCTCTCGGCCCAAGCACAATTAGATATCTATAAGGCAAGTCTTCCATCATTCTCAATGAGTCAATCCACAAGCACTACAATCATACTAATGTGGCTACGTGAAAGGCAATCCAATGTCCCTCTCTTTAAAACCGAGCCCATCTCTTTCACAAACAAGCTGATCGTCATTCAGCTTGGACAATTCAGCCCCTGTTTACAATCCGACACAAAGGAGTCCTATCTAAACAGGGGTTCTAGACTCCCAAGTATGTTCCGGCCCTCCACCCGCACCTTTCCTCTTCGGCAGATACACCCAAAACCTCATCCCATCATCTCTTCCATACAACCAAATCGCCAACACGGCTTAAACCAAAACTCGGTGGGGCCTCACTCTATTGAATTCGGAACATATGACCACAATCGACAACTAGCGATTATAGGATTGCAAAGTTGAATTTAAGGAGCAGTAACCAATTGCATTCATCTATCACGCCATAATCTTTCCCTGACTAAGCACCCAATCTACCACATCCATTAACTTGCCCCGACATGCACAAAAACAGGTTCTGTATCGCTACAATTATCCTCGCCCAATCAGCGTCAACGAGCGTCTCGGCCCTTGTTAAAAACTCTTCATACCCGACACACATTGGAAAAGACTAGTAAACGGGTTAGGGAATTGACTCGCCTTAGCCTTGCTGCGCGTCTGCCTTGAACTCCTAGGTGTCGTGGACTTGCCGAGTGCGAGCGCCTGATCGAGGCGAGGGGACTGCCCGGAGAAGAGGACGTTCTTTGGGGTGACACAACCGAGGAAAATAAAATATGAAGAGCAGCAAAATGGGTCTTTAGGCTTGTTTTCATCCGTATGGCCCTTGACTTGCGGCACAAATATGGGTTCCTGCTTCTTGTAGGTCGGTGGAGCATTGGGGTCTCTCCTCTTTGTGGCCCACTATGGTAGCGAGGATGAGAAGGCCCATGAATCTCTGAGGTGGTCGGTCCGGAATGCCCAATAATCCACATAGCCCCGGTGTCTCATGCTCGATGATCCGAGTTTCTTAATGACCCTCACGATTGGGCTCATTGGGCCGTGGTCCTCACAATGGGGGGCCGGTCATTCGGTTGTCGCTCCGTCATTCGGCTCATGAATTCTTTAATGACTTCATCTCAAATGAACTCAATTTCGCCCGGCCTAAAATCAGCTTTCTAATCCATTTCGCCCATTTTTATTTAATTTAAAACGATTTAAAATGGGGCGTCACAATCCACTTTATAATATCTTATTTTTCGTATTTCTTCAAAAAAAATTTGAGATTTGCTTGTGAATCGTGGGCCACGGTCGTTTAATTTGAGCGAGAACATTCCTATAGGTCTTTTCAAGCCAGAAGCTTGAGGTCATGGTTGTTCGATTTGAGCTCCTAATAATGGTAACCAAATTGGTGATCGTGGCGAATTATTTGTAGTCATTATATTGATTTTCTTTACATTAATCACTTCACTTCTCTTTTTTTGTTTCTTTATTACATATGGAATCTCACTTTCAATCCCGCTGAAGAATACTTCCTTCCAAATTCTTGAGGAGAAACCAGCTAAACAATCTAGGCGGTTCCTTGAGAAATTGGAAGGCAGGGAAGGTACCGTCTTTTTTTAACAGAGAGTCAAAATCCTAAATCCGCATGCAATCTTTCCTAATCGAGCTCATAAATCCTTATCCTAATCCACTCAGATGACAGTCCAAAAGGAATGCAACCAAGTTCAGATTAGCGGGGAAAAGAAGCAAACAAAGCCCCGCCCATTTATCAAAGTGAAAGACACCTTACGTGCAAAGGTCCCTCATTGTCTCAGGGAACTGGCCTTTGCAACCAAGTTCTGGATTTGATAGAGAGAACCAGAGATGGCGTTTTCTCAACATCCCATAGTACGCTGAAAGCGCAATCGCATTTCAAGTCCCAGGCAGCTCTAGCAATGTCTGAGCCTGTAACCTTAGATTTGGCTGACCCTTCATTATACTTGAATCTCAACTGATTCATCAGTCCATTTACTCTGTACAGCGTCTTTGATAATTATATAAACTCTAGGTCATTTCTGCATGATGGACACCAAGTTCTATGTGATCTCTGTGTTTGCACGCGAGCTCGTGCGCGCGTGTGGGACATACTATTGCAGATTATTTTTCATTAGACAGGACTGGAACCTTAAATACAGTACTACTGCCAAATTGCCAATACTGGGATTCAACATCCTCCACCAAGAAGGCAAGCAAGCATTCGGGCACAAGGCCTAGAACTGATGGATGGGTGCATCACTTAAGCCTCTACTCCTAATAAACAGCTGTTGGGAAGTACAAGCTAATAATCTGAGACAATGACGGACCTTCTGTTAGTTATATGCCCTAAAGCAACTATGTAATAGTTACATATTAGAGATTTCGATTGTATTTCAATTTATTATTAAATTAATGGCAAAGACGTGTTTATTCATTTGTCCAATTATATATGAATAAATTCCATAAGATCAGTTGTGACTAGACCTATTCTTGAGACGTCAAGAATATGTGTGGCAGGTTCATAGTAGAATGAATCTTTAAATTGTTCTCGATCGATGAATCATTGAGTGGATATTAATGATCCTGTTGAGACCGATGTGTTCTTAATTTTGCTTTTAAGTATTGGATACTTAAAGGAACGACGAGTCACGAGTCATTAGGCATTGCGTGCCCGAATTGGAACACAGGTGCTTGTGTCAGACAAGTTCATTAAACGTAACACAATTTAACGATTAGCGACATGGAAGCTTTTTAGCGTGGTCCAATGTCTAATCGTTCATGCTCAAGTCTTGTGTAAATAATCCTTAGACCTGAGGCACAGTGTTGACTTGTACGTTGGATGGCTATAGTTCATAAGTGCGCATATTGGCGGTTCACTGATCCGTCTCTGTACTTAATGGTTATAATGTCGTGCACATACGAAGTCACACGTGTGCGCAAAATGGAATCTTCTCCTTGTTACATGCAATGTATGATGTCCTATGCGATCTAGTTATGACAATGCATTGAAATCCTCGCCGGGTTGTAACCGAGAATAAATGTTTTGTCTCGTACAAATGCATGTAAAATTAGATTTGTGCATATGATCGAATTGTGCTTGACAAATATTCCATGGCCTTTGTTCGATCGGGACATAGTAAGACGGAAGGATTGAATTACACTATAACTGGAGCTGACAAGTTCATTATGTTCTTAAAATTTCATTCACGTGTCTGGGTAGCCATGACATATTGCTAGATGTCACTCGTGGCTTGTAGGACCTAGTAATTGATCGGGACAATCAATTCTCTTGGAAGTACTAATGTGTTAGTACTTGTCTTACTGCCAGCTCAGTGATGAACCTAGGGATGTCACACACCTTAACCAATACATGACGACGTTGAACGGAAAATATGATATTGCAAATATGTTGCAGTCACGACTATCGAATTAGTCGATTGAAATTAACTTAAATTGGATTTAATTTAATTTTTATTTTTGGTCTTGGACGTACGTGCATACGATGCGCACGCACTCTTAAAATGGGACACATATTGATGTATCCAAAAATGCACGCATGTGATTTTATTAAATTATATATAGATATAATTTATGATATATATTATATATATAATTTTATATTATGTTGCACGCACATATGATGTGTGTGCAACAGTTATGGTCAGCACAAATTTGTGCTGACCATGAGGTTTCTATTTTAAAAAAAAAACAAAAGGTCAAAAAGTCAAAAGTTGCAAATTAGTTGAACGTGGTCTGCAAGTGGAATAGAAAGTTGGTCAGCAAGAGAAATGGATGGTCAACAATCTTCCTAACTTGCGCAACGCACGAGCAGCAGTTATTGATCGTGCTTTTGTGGTAAAAAATGCTTGCATTCAAGTTTTTATCTAAAAAGGGGTTGAAGATATGAAGAAGTTTTCTCGTGCGTAACTAGAGAGTGCCCGTGAGGAAAAATAAGAGAGAAAAAACCAGAAAAGTTCTCTCTACGGTTTTGTTCTTGCGGTGACCAAAAATTAAGTACGTGGAGAGTTTTTCATCACGAGATTACTAGCATAAATCAAGTGTGGAGTTTTTTCCGCGTCGTCTTTCTTCGTTCGTCGTACGATTGGTGGTGTGTCTGAACTAGAGGTCCGACGCTTGTGGGACTGTACGAAGAACATTTGGACCAACCCATTTCAAGCACGCTACAAGAGGTAATCCATATAACTCTCTTCGTTTTAATTCGATTTTGATTGAAACGCACGAACAAGCCTCTGGAGATACATGTATGGTATTTTATTTCCGCTGCGTTTATTATCATTTTTGCCTATGCATGTTAGTGAATCCCAACACCTTCTGCAGGTAAGGTGTCTTTCGCTTCGACGAATGGGGTGGGTGCTCTGTTTTTTTTTTTTTCCCTCGCGCTAATCTGAACTCGATTGCGTTGTTCTTAGACATCATCTGAGTCCATTAGGAGAGCTAGAGAAAGATACGATGAGGATTTTTGAACTCGATTAGGAAAGATTGTTTATGGATCAAGATTTCTGACTCGATTAGGAAAGATTGCCTATAAAATCAAGATTTCTGAGCTCGGTTAGGAAAGATTGCGCGGGAGGAGACGACTCCTCTTAAAAAAGAGACGATGCTTTCCCTGCCTTCCAATTCTCAAGGAAACTGGCTAAGTATTCTTTAATGTGATGACAATGAGATACCTTATATGATAAAAGCAAAATGAGAAAAGTAAACGAAAATCATTTAATAACTACAATAATTCACTCGATCACCAACTGAGTTACCATTATCAAGAGTCAAAAAAAAAAAAATCGGCTCAAATTTTCCTCTCTGCTCTGCGCTTTGCACGTAGCCTGCAACAAGCAAACATTTCAATGCCATCCCCCCCTCCCCTCTCTTCCTCTTTTCAATTCTTTTCCTCCTTCTTTATGGTAAGCTATGTTGCTTCTTCACTTGCATTACTGTCGATAGAATCTGAGCATGAGAGACGAGAGAAAACTGAGCGAGAGAGCACACCAGACCACCGTTCTTCTCAACTGCTGTTTAAAGAGACCGAAAGTGACCTCGTCCTGCTCGAAGTTCCATTGATGGCGCCGGCGTGTGTGCCTGACCAGAATCTCTCCCATGCCAAAGGTAAGAATCCCCGCTTTACTCTCGTTTAGGAAGAAAACCCTCGTGTGTTTTCGTAAATCCGTGATGTTTGTGCCTTTTTTTTGGATGAACTGATGTGATGAGAACACTAGACATAGTAATCTGGCTTGAATTTTCGCTTGATTTTTTAGCCTAAATGATCTAGTGGAGTCACCCACCATCTATTCACTGAAATATCTAACTGGGTTCTCTTCATTTTTCTTCGATTCTGGATTTACTCTATTTTGCCTTTTTCCGGCAACCGTCAATGGAGTTTGAGTTGGTGGCGACGGAGATTGACCGACGTTAATCTAGCGATGCCAAGGATTGTTGGCCAATCTGAACTTACATTTTTATTTTCTCATTCTGCAAGGGCAACCCCCTCCTCGACTATTGCACAGACTAGGGAAAAAAATAAAGGTAAGTTATGTGGTGTTCGTGTTTGAGTTCATGTTGTTTTGTGGGATGATTTTGGTAAAATTTGACCCTATTTTGTCTTCATTAGGTGAGAAGAAGACCAACTCCATAGGTTACTGATGTTGCTGAAAGTGAGCCAGCAATTGAACAAGAGGGGCTCTTGGGGAAAGGATAAGGCAATATGACTATAGCTTTTTGATAGGCGAACATATCGGAATGACAATTTTGAATATAAGTTTTATAGGACTCGTGCATTTAATTTATCGTATATTATTTTATTTAACTATAAGGTTAATATGGTTATGTTGTCGTAATTTGGGAGAAGTTCAGAGGTGCTTATTTCTGAAGGTGGCCTAACTCATGAGTCAAGGGCTGTGCCAAAGAAGAAGACAGCGGTGTTCCTCCAAAGAATAAGACAGAGGGTGCTCCACAACAACCATCAACAAAGAAGCTAGCTCTATCTAAACGAAGTGATCCTCATACCATTAATGACCATGCGGAGAGTTCCCATCAAATGACAAAACCTACAAAGAAAATGGTAGCTATTAAGAAAAAATATATAAAGGACAAGAAGGTCATATGGAGAACACAAAGAGTGCAGGGATTATAAATCAAGATAAAGCACCATAAAAAAAAGAAGAAAATGAACTGGAGGGTTGTGGAAGTTAATTAATGGGAGGTTGCTGGTTTTTGTTTTTAGTTTTGGTTTTTGCTGGGAAGTTGTGCACCCATGTGGATGTGTTGGTTGTGTTAGTTTTTCATCTTGACCAAAATGCAATGAATCAACTCAATAGTTCAATGTCAGTTCAATGCTTTTGCCATTTTCATAGTATGCTTTTTGATTGGGCTTGTTTTCTTGGTTGTGCTAGTGTGGTGCTGTGTTGGTTGTGTTAGTTGGGCTAGTTGGCCTGGTGTGTTGTGCTATGTTAGTTAGGCTTGTTGGGCTGGTGCTTGTGCAGGGCCAGTGCTTGTGCAGGGCCTGTTTTGAGTTGGTGCTGGTGGTGCTTGGTGCAAGCACAAGACTGTTGAGCCGGCGAAATTTTTTTTGTTGGTGCTGGTGGAGGGCTCGCCGCTGCTGCATCTAAAACCATTAAAAATGTTAAAACCAACATATCCATTTTTAAAAAGTTTTGGAGCACAAGTAATCACTTTTTACATTTTATAGCACTTAACTGATTACATTTTACAACTTATAACACAAGAGATCACTTTTGTAAAAATTTGGCACTCAAACGGACATATTTACAACTTATGCCATTGAAATAGTCACTCGCGAACTAGTTACCATTTGTTCATTTGGTAACTGTTTGCAGTAAAAGTTGCAGCAAGCTAGTACCATCAAACCAGCAAACCATTACCACCAAACATTGCAGCAAATCAAACTTCTTGGGCAAAAACTAAGCAGACCCAATATTGATAATACATAACTAAGCAAAACACCTTGTAAGAACTCACAACCAATGAATTCCAAACTTTCATTTTCAACTGTAGATTGTAGCAACCCTCTTGTTCTATACAAAATTTATAGAAAACCAACAACACAACTATAGTTACAATTACCCAATACAACAAGTACATATTTCAATAATTTTCAACTATGGTAGATTGAGAAACTTTTTCTCATCACTCACTTTACATTTGACCATAAAATAGGCTACACAAGACAACAACACAATGAACGCTTGATAACACTTTCTTTCAAATTTCATTCTTGAAAGTTTCTTCTTCAATTGGTTGGCCAGAGAAGCTAAACCCTTCATTTCAGCTTGCATTGAGTAGCCATCCTCCAGCTCATCCATTAACGTATGCGAAGATTGATCTCTTCATTCAAGTAGCTCCAGTATCATCTCTCTTGCTTGGCTAGAAAATTTTGCATCAACCTATTCGAAATATTTGCACTTCGAGTCTTTTCTATGTTGGCCGCATCCATGGAATCTTCTCATAGGATTAAACCAAGTCTAAGATATTCTTCTTGGACTCGGAAACCTACAATAATGGTAACACTCAACTTCTTCTTCGCTTCATCGGAACGAAGTAGAGCCACCATTGAAGGTCCTGCCCTCCATTTGCAAGTTTGACCTTTTAATTTTGTGGGTAAGTTGAAATAGGGTGTGGTTTTGGATACTTTGATGCTTTTAGTGTCCTTCTACTGAATAAATTTTACCTATAACAAATCCATTCGAAACTAATTGGAAGGGATTCGATTCTCGATGGAATCGTAACAATGACCAGCATGGGTCACCTCAAATTTTTAGTATATTTGTCACTAGATAAAACACCAAAGCATAAAGGGTTTCCACACAATTTATCATTTTCTAAAGCATTCATGTCTAATTTGATTAGTGAAAGTGGGATGAGTCAAAATATACTACGATGATATGTAAGTAAAAACTATCCTTATTCACATGGATTAATTACTTAGACGAATGAGATGTCCTTAGAGAAATGAAAAGGGACGGGGGATCTCCTGTCACTTACTACACGAATAGTGTAAGAGATATCTTCTCTTGGTTCTGTATAAATCTCAGGCTTGTAATCCCATTTAATAGTAATTGATATACTAATATTCCGTTATCATAAATAATGACGCACTATTCATAGTAATGTCCTGAAACTCTTCGATCTCGTTTTTCCCTTTATTCTTACATTGATATGGAAATCCTAAGTGAACCGGGCCACCCGGGCGTACCCGAGTAATGACCGTGATTACCGTTCGTGCTAACAAAAACGACAACCTCTGTTGGGAGTGGGCATCAATGGCTCTCACAATCTCGCCACAAGCCCCTCCGCGCACTCTCTGTGTCCCGACCAATGCCAATGTCGCGGACTCTTGTCACAGGCACCGTCACCATCACGGTCGTCTTCTTCAGTTGGTAAACGACTGCTCTGACATAATTCATCTCAAGCAAATCCACGCTCAAGCTCTGCGCACCACGACGACGACCGACGACCCGCAGACCCACTTCCTCCACAGCAGAATCCTCCACGTCTCGTCCTCGCTGAGCATCGACTACGCTTATCAGGTGTTCCGACAAGTCGAGAACCCGAATGCGTTCATGTGGAACGCTCTCATAAGGGCCTGCGCGCAAAGCAGTGACCACAAGGAGGAGGCCATCTCGCTGCTTCGTGGGATGTTGGAAGATGGAAGCGTTTCTCCGGATAAGTACACGTTCCCGTTCGCTCTCAAGGCGTGCGCGTATTTGTTCGCTCTGTCCGAAGGGAAACAAGTCCACGCCCAGGTTGCGAAACATGGTTTGGGACCGGATGTTTATGTTAACAACAGTTTGGTCCATTTTTATGCCTCCTGCGGCGTCTTGGAGGATGCAAAGAAGATGTTCGAGAAAATGCCTGAGAGGAGTGCGGTTTCGTGGAATGCCTTGGTCGATGCGTTGGTTCGGTTTGGTGAGTTCAATGCTGCGATGGAATTGTTCCATGAGATGCAGAGGTTGTTTGAGCCGGATGGGTACACCATGCAGAGCGTATTGAGTGCTTGCGCTGGTCTCGGTTCTTTGTCTTTAGGGATGTGGGCTCATGCTTACATTTTGAGGAAGTGTGATAAGGATGTGGTTGATGATGTTCTTGTCAATTCGTCATTGGTGGACATGTATTGCAGGTGCGGCTCATTGGGGATGGCTGAGCAGATTTTTCAGAGGATGGAAAAGCACAGCGTGAATTCTTGGAATTCCTTGATTTTAGGATTTGCTATGCATGGACAGGCCGAAACAGCGCTGGAATACTTTGTCCAGATGGTTATGAAAGAAAAAGTAATGCCAAATTCTGTAACATTTGTTGGTGTTCTGAGTGCTTGTAATCACAAAGGTATGGTTGATGAAGGCCGTAGCTACTTTGATAAGATGATAAATGAGTATAGTATTGAACCACAATTAGAGCACTATGGATGCTTGATCGATCTTCTTGCTCGTGCTGGGCTTATTGATGAAGCACTCGATCTCGTATATAATATGCCATTTAAGCCAGACTCCGTAATATGGAGGAGTATTCTGGATGCGTGTTGTAAGAAAAATGCAGGAATTGAGCTGAGCGAAGAAGTGGCTATGCAGATCCTCGCATCTGGAGGGGATTCTTGTAGTGGTGTTTATGTGCTTTTATCTAGGGTTTATGCATCGGCTAGCAGGTGGGACGATGTTGCTCTGATTAGAAAATTAATGACTGATAGAGGTGTAACAAAAGAGCCAGGGTGCAGTTTACTGGAAATAGATGGCATCTCCCATGAGTTTTTTGCTGGGGACATAACGCATCCTCAAACTGAAGATATATACCAGGCCTTGAAAGAAATAGAAGAGAAATTAGAGTCAGCTGGCTATGTACCTGATGTCTCGCAAGCGCCTATGATCGATGATGAGCATAGTGAGGAGAAGGAGTGGTCTCTCAGGTTGCATAGCGAGAGACTTGCCATTGCATTTGGATTATTAAACAGAAAACAGGGCACTCCTATTCGTGTATTTAAAAATCTTCGGGTGTGCAATGACTGTCACAAGGTCACCAAATTAATATCTAGGATCTTTAATGTGGAGATTATTGTGAGAGATCGTGCCCGATTTCATCACTTCAAGGATGGCCTCTGTTCTTGCATGGACTATTGGTGATGGTGAACGCTTCTATAGTGTTTTAGAATTGTTTCGTTGAACTTTTCTCATTTGAAAACTGTAATTGTTGGCAATATTCTGAAACAAGAAAATTTGCACATATAGATCTGGCAACATGTTCCTCTCGACTGATAATCTGCTGCTGAACTTCCAATATTGCAGTGAAAGAGGGTGAAAACCACCTGTTTGTAACCAAGACTACCTTGAGAGAGTGGGTTATCTGTTTGCGATTCATCTCGAGTCCAATTGGATAGAACTATAATAAGCTTTCGGGTTTGTTACATGGCAGGAGTTCCATCTCTATTATGACCACCTGATCTTATCTACGTCCCAGCCACTACGCAGATGCAGCATCACTCAAGTCTTTTGATGGTGCTTGCTGTATTTCACTATTTTATTCTCCTTTTCAGGTATGTGAATTTGTTATAGCATGCAATTTCATAATAGATTCCGTGTTCTATGTATTCTTGTTATTATTGTGACTACTGAAATACTTACTTTCTGGCACAAGGCAATGATATTGTTTCTGCATGACTTCAGTGTCCATGACCATTTCTTTTTGAAATTATGAATCGAGTCATATAGTGATGCATATTTAACTGTTACTAAGCTGGCTTATCTGATGTTGCCCTGGAGTTTTGGGGACAGACGTATTGCTGTTCTTCTAATGCGAAGCCCTATGTCTCTGTAGTGCCCTTGATCTTCATGCACGAAATCTAGTTAAGGCCCTTTCTCCAGTTCAGAATTTCCGTGAAATTTCTTATAAGCAGCTAAGCAAGACAAATTAGCAACATAGAGGGGAAAATTTTATAGTGCTTCTGAAGCTTTGAATTCGTAAACTTTCTGCTTTGATATGCATATTTGCATTCCAAGATGCCTGCTTGCCTTATAAGGGTATTTTCATCAAGATGAAATGTACAAATCAATCGTTCTGCTTGACTAGTAATAGAAGAATATACAGAACTATATTCGCTCATACAAACTAATGGGGAGATAGTGGAAGAAACAATGAATATGAGCCGCATGATTATTCATCTCCACTTGCAGATGATCAATCGGAAGACTCATTGTAAATGCTGAAGGGCCAAAAATAGATTAAATGCCTAAATTGAGCTCCAGATAACTTGAAAGACACTTGCGGAGCAGGAGCTCAAAACACAGAAATCTCAGGTGACCCCTTGCTATATCAGCAGGAGGATAACCAGGAAGCTAGGGCTGGATCAGAATATACACTGCTTAACCGAGTTTGTGCCTGTCAAACTCAGATGCCCACCTCGATGCATGCTATGGGATTGCTTGATTTGTGAAGTCCGAGGCCGCTGAAAACACCAAAGAAAGGCACGTGGTGAGGTAATCTTGAACTTGCTGAGAAGACTTGTCAACAAATGATATTAGCTTAGAAGGAAAAGCTACAGAGCCTTCGAGCACTGTGAGGACAAGACGAGACAACCTAAACAGAGCAGTGTAGAGCCAGAAATTCAAAAGCAGGTCCAAATTAGTGGTAGCCTACCAAATTGTCTCTGGGAAGTCAACGTTTACTTAAACTTAGAACTAATGCACAAGCCATGGCCTCATCAATGACTGTTTTCACTTGATAATGAGATCAGCGCACCATAAATTGGAACGAATCTACTGTTCCAATCAACTACCCGCACCAACTCTCCACCAAAAACTTGTCCATCATTTCTATTTTTTTTTTGGGTCAAAAGACGTCATTTCTAATTCTACTTGGGGAATTTCTGCATCTAATGGAAGATTAAATTTCACACAGGTGTTCTAGCAAAACATAATAGAGAACCGAAAACGATCCTTTTATGGCAAAGAAGATGATGCGGAAGAAAGCACTCTTAGTCTTTACCTGATGAGAATGATGGGACTACGACGACGTGCATGATGATGTTAGGAGGGAGGCGTAAGCGAAGAGCGAAGAGCTTCCCATTCAATGGATTGCGAGAACACACAACAAGGCTGTCGATTCCGGTCTCTTCCGACAGTTTACAGCTCAATTCCTCTACATTATTGCCCTTGAAATTATTGAGGCAATAGCCTTCCATGTCCCTCTCCGACCACTTCACCGTTCTCGTCGGCTTGTGGTAGTAAATGATCCTGCCTTCTGTCACACGATTTGGGGGTGGCGATGCAGGTGGTGGAGGCAGCGAAGCCACTAACGAATCACTCGACTGTAAAAGATCAAAGGAAAGTAAAGGGATTACAGTGCGCTGCTTAGTCGGCGAAAAGTAATATCATGTTTAGCTTCATAATCTCGAAAACAAAACGACTGGGGAGAGTTATGGATTTGGATGGAGTTACACACCTCTTGCCTGGAAAGGTTCCCAGAAATCTCCGAAACTGAAGAGAAGCTGTTCTCAGACACCATCGATGAATCCGCGTCACGGTCAATAGGCTGTGCTCGCCCCAGCTGATCACTAGCACTTGGAGAATCAACCTCGATCTCTACTATGTCAATGCTCCCACAGTAAAATGCGGCACAGCTTCCTGGGTCGAGGTT